>CM058043.1:35960162-36078848 GCA_030169165.1 Centaurea solstitialis
TTGGCAGTCTTATGAGATCAACTAGAGAGCATCTTTGAATATGTATTTAGTTTTTTTCTGATTTGGAAGGTGCAAAATATGAACTTCATAGGTGGAGCTAAAAATCGGCATAATTGGTAATTTGGTATTATCGGCAATTTAGAACCTTTTCGTGAGTCATGGTAAACTTGCATAATTATGGTGATTACCAGGATATAGGTGGATTTGGTATCCCTTGTTCTTGACTAGGTTGTAAGGAAATATGAATGTAACCGTTGTCTTCTCTGCCTGTCGAGAGGACGTTCATCTTTATTAAGACTATTAGGACTACTAGAGTACTAGTTAATCTTGGAAACCTGGCGAAGTGCTGATATTCGACCATGCCATATAAGTGTGTGAATGACGTCCGAGGCATTGTGCTTTGGTAAAGTATTGAGAAAAGTATCATTTGGTCTTCCCTTTGTTTTTCTCATGGCAGTGAACAATGCTTTCCGTTGTTTCTGTATGACGCATAGTTGCCAAAAAAAGCAATCAAGAATTTAAGTTAGGATATTTCTGTACCTGATTTTAGGCTTTCAAATGACTTGCATAGGCTGCTCTTTATGTTTTTTCAATCTTTATATTGATCAGACAAGTTTTTTTTTTTTTTTTACTTCTGTCTTTTTGTTGTTATCATATTGCTGTCAGCGCTCAAGTATTATTGGCTAGTTTTTGCTTTTCAGTTGAACAATCTTCTTTCCCATTCATAGATTAATTATTTTTTTAAGGTTAAAATTTTGTTTGTAGTTCTAAATAAATTAACACTGCAATATGAATGTAAATGCCTGTCATTAGGGATTTTGTGAAATGGACCATTGACACAACTCTAGTTTTGGAGTGCAGAGAATGGTTATTTCTTGGTTTTTTTTGGTTGTGATATCTTTCCCTGTCAGTTTATGTCAAACCTCGATTTATCTTTCTGTATGCCACAACTGTATTTGTGTATTTGTGATTGTTATTTCCTTTACATTGCTTGTAGATTGCTTACTGTGGACGAATCATTGAGCACATATTGCTAGACTTGTATTTCTGCATTCTTGTGTTGGTGTTTGTTCACTATGGATTCTGGTTGATTGTTTGGGAATTGGGATCTGTAGGGATCATGGTTGTTACTTGTTTTGGACGTTTACCGTACAAAGACCGTCAAAATGTGTATTTGTGCCAATGAATGGTTAGCATTGTCATTGCTTGCTTACTAAGAAATCTAGCTTTGGAATATGTAGCTTCTGCTTTTTTCACATAATTAAACCAGTATAAGGGTCTTTCCCACACAAAAGGGAATTCTTCATCACTAATATAAGGGTTTAAGTTTCATGGTGGTTCACCAATTTATCTTATTTTCTATGAGGTGCAACAGACTGTGCAACTGTCTATACTCTCGGCTTTTTTTTTTTGTTTTCTTTGTACTTCACACATTTTCTTTTTGTTCTTTCTACGTTGTAGCCATTCTCTTCTTCTTGTCACATAGACGTTTTTGGGTTCAGATTTGTTCGTATTTTAGGCTATAAGTTCCAAACATTGTCCTACTATTGTTGATTTTAGCGCTCATTTTGATATATTTTTTAAATCTCTAATCAATTTGTTTAGAGTAAATTATGATAAAGTTTATGATGTAATTTGAGTTCACATCAGGTGCTTGATAAAACACCAGAAGTTATAGTTAATCCTGTGCTTGGTGAATCTTCTTCTCATACATACGTAAAAGGTTCATACAACCTCTCTGGAGCTGGAATACCGATAGAGAAGTGGAATGGGGATGGAGATTTTTGTAAATGGCAATGGACTATGAAAGCTGTCTTGAGGAGGAACCATGTACACACGGTGGTATATGCACAAGACCAATTAGACCCAAGCTTTTCAGCACTAGAGCTATTTGAAATGAAAGAATGGGCATTGACGACACTACAGATGGCAATGGGAGAGAATGTTATTCCAGAGGTCTATTCAGAAACCACTGCTGAAGGTATCTGGAATCGGTTAGAAGAATTGTATTTGAAGAAATCATCGAAGAACAAGTGGGTTCTTACAAAATTGTGTCTTTCCTTTAACATGAAGGAAGGGACCACAATCAAGAATCATTTGATTGCTTTTCAAGATCTAATTATGAAGATGAAAGCCTTTGATGTGCCACTCGTCCATGATGAGGAATCACTGGCTATTATCTTGTTGTCATCACTTCCAGATAGATATACACAGTTAACCAATAGCCTCATTTATGGTGGAGATGCCATTACGTTGTTTGATGTGAAGGCTAGGATCTTAAGTGAAGACTTGAGGACTCAGATGTGGGTTGGAAATAATTCACATGAGAACGTCAACAATAGTCAAGACCTATTTGTAGAAAGGGGTTGTAGGGATGATCGACAACGAAATAGAGGACAAAACAGAGGTCACTCGCATTCTCGAAAACCTGGTTATAGAGGGAAATCTAGGCATCTTGGCAATTGAATTATCGTCACAAACTTGGTCATTGGGTTAGAGATTGCGGAAATTTGAAGGAAAAGAACAATAACCATCTTATCTAGGGCCTCCTGTAGAAAGTTTATGATTCGAAAGGGTGGAAGGTGGTTCAAGTGGTGGGATTTTAAGAGCATTTAATGTGTGTTTTTGTTTTCTATGCTCTTATTTACTTATGATTTCCCACACTTGGAGGTTGTTCCAAGATGTTTTTATCTATTTATTTGGTATTTTTCCTGCTCTAACAATGTTCTTAGCTATGACCTATTTAAGCATCATGTTCGTTGTAACCTGAAGCACTTTTTGACTACCAATCAAGGTGCATGTGGCATTCGATCAATTATGTATTTAAGCAAATCTTGTTTTGTGGTGACTTATCATGACTTGCATGACTTCATCTTTCTTTCTAAGAGAGTGGCAAATCAAACTAGGATTCTTTGGTTGGGCAATTTATGTTATCAAACTTAGATTGTTTGTTTTTTATTTCAACCAACCTACCTTATTGGGCACATCAAAAACGGAGCTTGATGCTTCCATTTCAGGCATTTGACACTTGGCCACATGTGAGAATTTTTTTGCATCAAAGACAGTTGATTAGAGACTTAAGAGTCAATTAGCCTAGCATCCTCAATTTTACATAAATTATGCTACCGGTCAACAAGTAGGATTTCATTTGGTGTTGGAAAGACAATGCTAAAGGAATCATTGATTATGTTCACGCGGATTTATAGGATTGGTAAGCATACAATCCCTTGGAGAAAGGGAAGCATTTTATCTCATTCATCGAGTGCTAAAGCAGAAATTAGACGTCTTAAAAATTATCAAGCCTTTGCTAAGGTGTGACAATGGAGGTGAATATTTTGGGGAATGAATTTAAGACTTTTGGAGACAAAAAGGGTATTAATCAGACCCTACAACACCTTAGAATCCCTAATTGGATGCGAGTCGCTAACCAGGGAATCTAGCCATGTTAGATAAGGTCGGTTGTATGCCTTTGATAGTGGCGTTGTTAAGATGATGTGCACCACTCACATGTTATCAAGCGCTTACGTGTTAGGCCATTAGGGTAAAGGATATTGGAAGAGGTTTGGAGGTGTAAGAAGGATGTGCTAGATGATGTCAGTGTGTTTGAAGTCTAGAGTTTGTACAATTTACTTTACAATACAAACTAAATTTGAGGCCACTTGAGGATAGTTGCATGGCTGTACAAATGGAGTTAACGCATACAATATATGGAACCCTCTACCATGCACTAATTCACTCGAGACTTGCCACATTTGATGAATTGGCTTTGTTTAAGTCTGATTGGAGTCAACGACTCATAGATGAAACGAAGAGTGTCTTAGAATAGTCTCCTGCAAGCATGGGGTAGAGAACATTTATTCGTTTGTTTGTTCCAACCACATCTGCTTGTGGTTCAGTGTTCCGGATTCCACTTCACATACTAGTCTATCATGTGTATGTGTAATTGTTTTTGTTTAACAAGTTGGGACATCTAATGAATGTGGAGTTCTTGGTGATACATAAGCTAAATCTAGGAGGGCAACCAAAGGACTTTGTGGTCGGTTGTAGTACGGTGATTAGCAATATGCCAATATGTGCTCTTATAACCGGATTGAGTATGATTTATGTGCAATGCAAGATGAGCGCTTTGACCATCGAAGCATTAGCTACCAATCATAGTGCTAGGTGGCTTAGACTTAATTGAAAGGAAATATAAGCTCTCAACAAGAATAATATGTGGGGTTACAGAAGGGCGACCGTCTTATTGGTTCTAAATGGATTACAAAGTCAAGGGGGATAAAAGATACACATGATTCGTGGTACATGTTTGCACAAAAAACGGGATCATGCATGATGACAGTTTCCCCCCGTCATACGGAGTTATAAAAGTTAGATCCATAGAATTGTTTTCGTGTATGGAGATCTTGTCGAAACAATTTACATGAGACAACCAAAATGTTTCATTGACTAGGGCAAAGTAGATAGGTTTGTAAATTGAATTAGCACTAGTATGGGCTCAAATTGCCTTGACAATGATGCAAAAAGTTTATTTGTTTGTGCTTTTAATTGGATATAATAGAAGAATGGAGGATGTTTATGCGTACCTCTATACAATCGGTGGAACTTGGATGTATTTACTCTTGTAGTTGGAAGACATGATTTTTACTTGCAAAATGGCATATCTATAATCAACAAGTTAAAAGCGACTGTCTTGTCAACTAATAGGGCCTTGTTAAAATAGCCACAATTGAAGTTGCTAAGAAGTGATGCATGTGCAACAGTTACTTGCTGACTTAGGTTTCGGTCAAAATTTTGTGGGTATGAACTATGATAGCCAAATTGCTATAACTCTTGCGTGCAATCTTGTGTTAAGTTCAGGAACTAAGCACATTAATGTAAGGGATGCTTATCTACTTGATGGAGATTAGTACTCAAGAAAATGTAGTAAATGTGTCCACCAAGTCCTTGCGATTTTAACCACAACGGTGGTGGCGTGTTGGCAAAAGGCTTAGGGGGTTGTGGTGGAATATCCTATCTTCCCTGGGTTCGAGTCCGACGTTAGCATCGTGTGGCCAGGTTTAGTCTTGGATGGCCGCAACTTGCAAAGGATCTACTCTAGGCAAACCTTTCCCAAAAAAAAGTACTCGCGAATTGCGATTGTCAAAACCGAGCATTGTTCCATGATGGCACTTGTGGAAAGGAGATCTGGAAGTGTCATGAAGACACTTATGGGGATGTTACATAGTAAATTATTTGGTTACATTTTGTTTTGCACGCTTAGGCTTTTGTATTGCTTTCGGAGAAGCAGGACTATTTTTTGATTCAACATGTTAGTTATGTGTTTTGGTACCATTTTGAGGGTTTGCGCATCAAGGTGGAGTGTATTTTAAAGTGTATTCAACATGTTAGTCCTGCTTCTCCAAAAATTCGTCAGTGGTGTCTGGTGTATTTGAAGGAAAATTTGGCTTTCGACGCAGTGTTAATATGAATTCTGTAAAGCAAATTTGGAAATCTTTGGTGACAGTATTCTACAGAAGGAATTTCTTCTTTGTTGAAGTCTATTTTTTCATACTTGTGGGCAATGGAAGGATCCTCGATTTGCATTGAGGACTATGTTGTTTTGGGATACAAGTCAACTTGATGATTTCTCATTTCTTGTTCAATTGGTTAGGTATTTCAGCATTGTTGTGTTCTTGAACTGAAAATCTTGGCATCTATTTTTGTGAAAACTGATGGTTATTTTATCTTTGTAATTTTGTTGTGTTAACATGTTTGTTCTGTTTTGTGATTAGTTCTTTTGTAACTAGCTGAAGGTCAAATCATACTAGTCCTTTAGTTGGCATACTTATGTGGAACACATAGTCTGGGGGTCTCTATAGGGCAATAAATAGACATCTTTGTACTGTTACACAATGATTTTTAATGTCCTCTTCATGATTACCAAATGTGTGAATGGGGAGCATGTGTATTTATAACTTGCTAGTGAAATTTATTGGCTTTTGCTTTTGTTTTTACACTGCTTCTCTCACATTTCAGGTTTGCAAGCACCCGTTTTCATTCTCACCTGTCTATGCTGAGAATGCACCTACAAGGCTTCCTTTTCAAGAATTTGTAGTTGGGATGGCGATGAAAGCATGTCATGTGTTGCAGTTCTTTCTGCGGCTCAGTTTTGTTCTTTCTGTATGGCTTCTGATCATACCGTTTATTACTTTCTGGATATGGCGCTTCTCATTTGTTAGGAATTACGGTGAAGCCCAGGGACTGTTCTTGAGTCATATCTCCACTACGGTTATTCTTACCGACTGTCTTCACGGGTTCTTGCTCTCTGCAAGTATCGTGTTTATTTTTCTCGGGGCCACATCTCTGAGGGATTATTTTAGGCATTTGCGAGAAATTGGAGGGCAGGAGGGTGACAGAGAAGATGAAGGAGATAGAAATGGTGCTCGTGTTGCCAGGAGACAACCTCCTCAAGCCAACGGAAATCTTGTTGGTGAGGGTAATGCTGAAGATGCTGGTGGGGCACAAGGGATTGCTGGGGCTGGTCAGATGATTAGACGAAATGCGGAAAATGTTGCAGCCAGATGGGAGATGCAAGCAGCCCGTCTTGAGGCGCATGTAGAACAGATGTTTGATGGTTTGGATGATGGAGATGGGGCAGAGGATGTTCCTTTTGATGAGCTAGTTGGCATGCAGGGTCCTGTTTTCCATTTGGTGGAAAATGCATTTACTGTGAGTATAACATTCTATTGCTGTTGCCATCTTCCTTGATCTTTCTTCAACTGTTCTTCAATGATCTCCTACATGGTTTTCTGCAACTAGTATTTTCATAAATGTTATTCACTCTGGCTTAACTAAGGTAGGCTTCATTACAAAATGCATAATATTTAGGCACACAATAGCAGGTTACCCCCTCCCCCCTTCCCCCCAAATACTGTATATTTTATTCACCTCTAGTAAATTACAAAAGTTCCATCCCTTTTGGCTGAGCCACTTAGAAACACATTGTTTAATAATGGATTGTGACATCAGTTCTAATTGTGAAAGGAAGTTACTTCATCTCTGAAATGCACATTTTAATTTATGAGACCTTTCTAGCATTTGCCACCACTCACCATCTTATGATGTAGAATACATGAATAACTGCAATTATAACCTGAACGGTATGATGATTCTAGGCAAGTCAATTACATGATCTTAGGACTCTCTTATTTAAAATGTGGGTTGCATGCTTCTTTTGGATCATCCACATATAGGGTTAATTTTAACTTTCTTCTTTTAAAAGAGGAGTGGCCTCACCATCTAGTTTATGCTTTTTAAGCTACTTTCTTGTTACAGGAAATGATTTGCTTCTTAGCTTTTAATAGGTAGCGTCTTCTATATTTGTCGATGTTGACTATTTACTGGGTTGTTCTATGTACTGTGAAATATTTAAATACTATGTTGTTTATACACGTAGTACACTATAGACCCTTTGTTATGTCATGTTTCTTTTGTTTCAAAACATTTATGTTTATTGGTATGCCGCTTCTTTTTTACCTTTCTCTTGCCTATAGGTTCTTGCAAGCAACATGATATTTCTCGGGGTTGTAATCCTCGTGCCTTTCCACCTAGGACGATTTATACTCTATCATTTGTCATGGCTTTTATCATCTGCCACCAGCCCAGTGTCGTCAACCGTTGTGCCGCTTAGTGAGCAAGCACTTTCCTTGGCCAATATTACGCTAAAGAACGCACTTACCGGGGTCGCGAATTTGACATCCGATAACAATCCAGATACCAATGTGCTTGGCCAGGTCGCAGACATGTTAAAGGCGAACGCTACTGGATTTGTTGAGAACAACGTCACAGCTCCCAGTTCAGCTGATATTCTAAAAGGAGTTACCCTTGGGTCATCACGGTTGTCTGATGTTACAACTCTTGCTATTGGCTATATTTTCATCTTCTCACTTGTCATTTTCTACCTTGGAGCTATTGCGGTTATTAGGTACACTAAAGGAGAGCCTTTGACCATGGGAAGGTTTTATGGTGTTGCTTCTATTGCCGAGACGATTCCTTCGCTCTTCAGGCAGTTTGTGGCAGCAATGAGGCATTTAATGACTATGATAAAGGTTGCCTTCCTTTTGGTCATTGAGCTAGGGTTTTCCCTCTGATGTGCGGATGGTGGTTAGATGTTTGTACTATAAGGATGTTTGGCAAGTCGATTTCTCAAAGAGTCGAATTCTTTTCAGCCTCTCCATTGGCAAGTTCACTGATTCATTGGGTTGTAGGGATTGTCTACATGTTACAAATATCGATCTTTGTCAGTCTTCTGCGTGGGGTATGTACTTTGATATCTTTTCTCTATATAACGTAGGGGTGGCAATTTCCAACACGACCCGCCAACCCGACACGACACGAAGATAAACGGGTTTGGGTTGGGGGTTTTGACCCGCCAACCTGTCAACCCGCCAATTTCGCAGGTCGTGTTCCCGTGTTTGACCCGCCAACCCGTGACACGACCCGCCACAGGTTAGGGTTGAAGATTTCGACACAATTATCTAAACGGGACGGGTTGAGGTTTTTGACCCGCCAACCCGAACACGCCCCGATTGCCACCCTTAGTATAACGTTTGATATTCCAGTTCTCTCTTTTTAATGTGACTAATTATTCTTCAAATGCACTGGGCAGGTTTTGCGTAATGGAGTTCTTTACTTTCTGCGAGACCCAGCCGATCCTAATTATAATCCGTTCCGGGATCTGATTGATGATCCTGTCCACAAGCATGCTCGTAGGGTTCTCTTGTCGGTCACTGTTTATGGGAGCTTAATCGTAATGCTGGTATTTTTGCCAGTCAAGCTTGCCATGCGAATGGCTCCATTTGTCTTCCCCCTTGATATATCGTAAGATCGTATACTATGCTTCTGAGCATCAACTATCTTATGTCGCTTTTGCTCACAGTCGCTTTCTGTTGTTGCAGAGTATCTGATCCATTTACCGAGATCCCTGCCAACATGCTTCTTTTTCAAATTTGCATCCCATTTGCTATTGAACACTTCAAGTTACGGGCAACGATCAAGTCGCTTTTGCGCTACTGGTTTGCTGCTGTAGGCTGGGCGCTTGGTTTAACTGATTTCTTATTGCCCAGCCCTGAAGATGAAGGCGTACAAGAAAATGGGAATGGAGATCCTGTAAGACAGGATAGGCTACATGGTCAGTTAGGTGGCCAAGATAGAGCCGTGGTTGGTTATTTGGCTCCCGAAGATTTAAACAGAGCGAGGCAGGCAGCAGCTGGTGCTAATCTTGCAGAAGAAGCTGATGGCGATGAACAATCTGACTCAGAGTAAGTCGTAGTAAGCTGTTATATCCATGTTGTACCAAATCATGAATTGCATGTGAATCGGAGTCACTGGATCATACTTGAACTGCAAAAAGAAAAAAAAAATCAGTGGAAACAAAACTAGTATAAGAATCAATCTGACAGTAGTGAAATAGTTTATGATGCATGATCCGTTGAAAGAAACATTGATCTTTTAGGCCCCAAATCATTACTAGCAGCATCGTCATCTTGATGCTGTTATCGCTTATAATACTAGGAGGATGAGCGTGCTCTTTAGTAATTTTATAATTTTTATGCATTAATTGTCAATGAGAATCAAGAAAGAAGAAAAATGCGTTAATTTCAAGTTGAATGAAGTAATATGTAAAACCAAAGTTTTATGCCTATATGGAGGTTTCTCCTAGTACCTTTTCAGCAATGTATGAAATGCCATGAAATTTAAGAGTTGGTTGTCCCTTGTCTGTTGGATAATAGAATTAAGTTTTGCATTTAAACTGTCGTCCTCTAGATTAGACATGTATCTTTTCATCTGATCCTGGTTTTTATCTACTAGGAGGTATGGATTTGTACTCTGTATAGTCCTGCTTTTGCTGGTGGCATGGATGACACTGCTGGTCTTCAATTCTGCTATAATTGTGGTGCCTATATTCCTTGGACGAGCACTCTTCAACTCGGTTCCCCTTCTCCCAATAACACATGGCATAAAATGCAATGGTAAGAAGTTCTACCAAGGGTCTGTCATTCTTGTTTTATTTTGCTTCATTGAAACTTACCTCCAGTCTTTTTATGATGGTATATTATTACTGACGGAAACAGCGTAAAATACCTTTGTGGTTCATCTCCAACAGAATCTCCAAAATGGAGATTTTGGAATTTTTCTTGCTTGAACAGTATCCAAATTATTCTCCAAAATGGATGAGATAGAAGGAAGTTTTCTTCATATTTGGAGGAGAGGGAAGATAAACTTCAATTATTTTATACTTGTTTTTGGAAAAGAGAAAATAAAATTTACATTTACCTAAAATTTGTTTGAAAGTGTGTAGAGTATTAAATGTTTTTAATAATAAAATTGATGCTGGAATCTCCAAAATGGAGACTGTTGGAGTTGAATGTAATTCTTTTGCAGATTTTGAGCCTTTCTTATCTATTTTGGAGAATTACGGAGAAACTGTATTTGTGCAATGATTTCTATGTTCTTGGGTCAGAAAAGGTGTTTTCATGTTCAGCATTAATGGTTTGCAAGTTCTTTTCTGACCCTGCAATTATCATTTCTTTTAGATCTATATGCTTTCATTATTGGAAGTTATGTCATCTGGACTGCACTGGCTGGTGTAAGATATTCCATCGAACAAATCAAAACAAGGAGAGCTACAATTTTATTAGGTCAAATTTGGAAATGGTGTTCCATTGTTGCCAAAAGTTCAGTATTGCTGTCTATATGGGTAAGGCTGTGTTTCCTGTTAACTTTTTGTCTCTACTGGTTCCTCTCTTCTTCGTCGCCATTTAATGTTATCCTTTTACAGATTTTCATGATACCGGTGCTGATTGGCCTGCTTTTTGAGCTTTTGGTAATCGTTCCAATGCGGGTGCCTGTAGATGAAAGCCCGGTTTTCTTATTGTATCAGGATTGGGCCCTTGGACTTATTTTCCTTAAGATATGGACTCGATTGGTGAGTTACTACTAACATCTTTTTACTTGGAATTCAATCATCAACTTGCTGAGTTTAATGTCTATTTTCTAAAACAGGTAATGATGGATCACGTGTTGCCGCTGGTGGACGACAGCTGGCGAGGAAAGTTCGAACGGGTTAGAGACGATGGTTTCTCCCGGCTGCAAGGCTTTTGGGTGCTACGTGAGATCGTGGTCCCCATTGTTATGAAGCTGCTTACGGCTCTGTGCATTCCTTACGTATTAGCTCGAGGGGTATTTCCGGTATTTGGCTACCCACTAGTCGTGAACTCGGCGGTTTACAGATTCGCCTGGTTGGGGTGCCTCGGTTTCAGTTTGTTATGCTTTTGCGCCAAGAGGTTCCATGTCTGGTTCACCAACCTTCACAACTCAATAAGAGATGACCGCTATTTGATCGGGCGAAGGCTTCATAACTTTGGGGAAGACAAGCAAGAAACTGCGCATCCCGTGGTCGAGACCTCGGGTTTCATGGGGCTTGCATTGGTGAGAGATAACGGAGGTGATGCTGATTTGGGTTTGAGGCATAGGCGAAATATTCCGATAGAGGATTGAGACAGGTGGTTTCGAGCACATAAAAGGGTAAGCAATGTTTCTCATCATCGATCCGTAACTTAATTTGTTTTTTTTTTTTTTGTTTTGTGATTTTTTTGTTTTTGTCTTAGTTTTGTGAATATAAGGTTTGTGGGAGGTTAGGGAAAAGCGTATAAAGATACGAAACTTGATGTATTTTGGGGGTCATATAAAGAGGGTGTTTACTATATTTAGGGTCTTGTGCAATCATCAGAGCCATGTTAGTGGCTTTCTAAAATGGCTTAGACCAGTATAAGACCGATTCACGATCAAACTAGCCCGGACATCTTGATAAAAATCAGAATGTCCGGTCTCTAATTGTAACTTAATTGCATTTATTAATGTCTTGTGTTTTGTGATATTGCTTAAAAGTGCCCTTGCTTTCAAGAATGGGTTTACAATTTGATGGTTCAACTCAAATGGGTGTTTGAATATGTATGAAGAACAACTTGCACCAAAGGAATATGACCATTTCTATATGGATGGGTTCCAGTGAAAATCTGAGGTTAACATGGAATGCATGAGAAGTAGATATTACTTGTTGGATGAGAAACAAATGCATATTTGGTTGAAATGTATCAAGATAAGATGGTTTAGATCCACTTCTCATGTTAAACTCAACTTTTGACATGATCCTTTGCACGCACAAGAACGGTGATTTCAAGTATATATTATTTTGGAAGCATAAAATAATTAAATACAGGAACTTGTCATCCTTTTTTTTTTGGAACCGGCAGAGTTAAAGTTAGATGTTAGCTTTGTACTCGGGAACGTTAGAGCGGGTCAAGTAACCCTGACGGCTCATAATCGCCTCGCTTTCCAACACCATAATGGTATAATTCTCCTAAATCCACCTGAGGAAAAGTCCCTTGCAAGGCTTGATGTCCAAGGAGATTCGGTTGTATTGGTAAAAGGATAAGGCTGGTTTCTTTAACAAAAGCATATTGAGGGGATGCCCATAGTGAGAAATCATGTCATAATCTTTCCTTTTTTTATCAATTTAATTCAAAAGAGAAATGTAACAAGTACAATCGATTGCGGTTGTGAAATTGGTCAAGCAGAACAATTGTTTGTGTGATGGATTTAAGTGGTTATTCACTAAAGTGATAACTAATACCATTAAGGTTGAGGATGTCAAACGATGTGTTAATTGGATGTGAATTTTTGTTGGTAAGCATTTATCCAATAAAGAATTTGGCACATGTTGTAGAGCTTATTAAAGGTGGTTAATAGGATTATCATTAACCCTGCTTATGATTCTATTTTTGTAAAAATTCTTACTTACAAGTAATTCTGTAAGACCTAGTCTTGTTATGCCTTTTTTTCATGTAAGTTTATTGTGTATGTCACTCACAAATTAAAAAATTAAACTGAGAAACAAATTAATAGTAATTAAGAAAACAATTTTTTTTAACGTACTGTTTTTCTTTATTTATTTTGTAAGGTACATCTTTTTTTTAAATCAAAAAACAGGAAATTAAGATAACAAAGTCTATATATAACAAGAGAGTAACAGAGTTGTCACGTGTCGTCGTCGTAAGTTGGTTTCAGGATTTTCTTGCCTAAACATGTATTTGGATGTATTTTACACTCTCGATTCATTTAGGCTTATCTGATTGACATGTGTCATTCTATTTATCCCATACTTTTTAGTTATTTATTTTACTTTTAATCTTTAATTTTTACTTAATACCCATATAATTAGTTATTTATTTAACTTTAATTTCTTAATTTTTATTTTACATTCTTATCGTATAACATAAATAATCGTATACTATGAATTAAAATTACATTTTTTTACAACTTATATCACTATAATTGTCACATCAATACCTTCAAAATTAATCCAATATTGAATATTTTTTTTAGCCTTATTATTAAACATTAAGAATATACAAGAAGTAATATATTTCCCATTTTCTTACGTTTTCATTTTTTTTCACTCTTATCATAATAAAATATAGAATAAAAGATTAACTAAAAGCTGTTTATTATACTTCTTAATAATTTATACCACTATTACACTATAATTTCATATTTGATAAACTTTGGGCCATATTGCGCAAATATACAGTCTAGTCTATATATAATAAAAGAGTAACTGATTGACACGTGTCGTGCTCTGGTGAGCCGAATTGCCATGTGTCGCGTTCTGGTGAGCCGGTTTCGGTTTTAATCCAAACTATAGATAAATATGAAAATAATAAATAAAATAATGTAAGATAAATACCACTTTCAAAAATCCTCTACATAATTAAATTAAACGGTTTAAAAAATCCTCTACATAATTAAATCAAACCTTTTATTCCAAACTATAGATAAATATGAAAACAATAAATAAAATAATGTAAAAGATAAATATCACTTTCAAAAATACATAATTAAATCAAACGGTTTAAAAAATCCTCTACATATATTTGTGTAATATTTAATATAATCGATACACGTATTATTATTTTTCATTGGTGATATAAAGAATTAAAAATATTCTCTCTATTTTCAAAGTACAATTTTCTAAGAGTTTTCCAAAGTTGAAAAATCTTACTTTTCCTATTTTCTTAATTTCTAAGAAAATTCCATATAACTTGTTGAAACAAAAAAATATACTCAAGCTCTTTAAAAATTTTCATTTTTTAATCCAAACTATAGATAAATATGAAAACAATAAATAAAATAATGTAAAAGATAAATAACACTTTCAAAAATCCTCTACATAATTAAATCAAACATTCTTAATCCAAAAATACACACCTCAATCTCAATCTCAATCTCTCAATCTCAATCTATAAATACCCCTTTCAATCTCTCAATCTCAATCAATTGCTGCAACTCTCTTAATTAAACCACTACCAATTACACATACACACACAAAAGGTAATTAATCAAACGCTCTTTAATTTTTATTTTTTCCTACACATGATGATATGATTATAATGATTCTATTCATGTTTATAGTCCAAGTTGGAGTTGTTGATTTCTCGTATGTGATTTTGTATTTATGGTCATGGATTACACTTTTTGTGTTATTTTGTATTACAAACGCTCTTCAATTTTTATTTTTTCCTACACATGATGATATGATTATGATGATTCTATTCATGTTTATAGTCCAATTTGGAGTTTTTGCTTTCTCATATGTGACTTTGTATTTATGCTCATCGATTACATTTTTTGTGTTATTTTGTATTACAAAAATAGTTGTAATATAGCCCAAAAATTGCCGAGGATTAGTCTGAGCCCAATGTGGTCCGGGATACCTCTCCACAAAAAAAAAAAGTAGTTGTAATATAAGTTTTTTGACATAATTTAATTTTTTGAATTTATCCACATGTATTACACGGGATCAAAACTAGTAATTATATATATATATATGGGTAATTCTGACTAAGAAAAAATGTTTGAATTGGGGAGAAAGAAAGAGAAAATAAAAGTGCTTATTTGTTTATTTTTCCAAATTACATCTATACCCTTTTAAACCTGATAAACGAACGCCTCTCCTCCCTGTCTCCTCTAATCTCTCGTCTGCTCTCATCTTCTCTTCTCCGGTTGCTCTCTTTTCTTCAGGTATGTTTCTTCTATTAATGTCTAAATTAGCTACCTGTAATAATGGCACAAAGAAGCACTGCTCATGTTTCACCTTTTGGAACTTTTAATTGTTTTAATTTCAAGTACTACTCATGTTCTCCCCTTGGATAGAAATTGTTTTGGTTTGATGTATTTCATTCAATTGAATTTTATGGCTGTAGTTGGAATTGTATCCTCAGCAAGTAAATCTACTCAACTTTTTACAACAGGTATCTTATCAGATTCCCCAATCTGGATGTGTGCATTGCGATAGTCATTAATTAGTTGTGTGATTAAGGCTATGTTTGGCAAACTAGCTGATAAGTTAGGTTATGACTGATAGGGTAACTTATGACCGAAAAGGTAACTTATGACTATAAGGTACTGATAAGTTAGCTGATGAATAACTTACGTTTGGCAAAAACTAAAATGACAAAAAAAGACATGTTTAAAAATTAATAGGATAAAACTTAGCGTAACTTATGACTGAAAAGGTAACTTATGACTATAAGGTAGCTGGTGACTGATAAGTTAGCTGATGAATAACTTGCATTTGGCAAAAACTAAAATGACAAAAAAAGACACTATTAAAAATTAATAGTATAAAACTTAGCAAGGGTATATTTGGAATAAAAAATAAAAAGTCTCATAAGTCAGTAAGTCACCAAAAGGTTAGTGTGAGTAGCTTTTCAAAAAGCTAACTTATAAGCTAGCTTATGGTCATCCAAACATGTACCTGACTTATAAGGTGACTTATAAGCTAACTTATAAGTTAACTTATTTTTACCAAACAATGCCTAAGTATAGAAGAATGTCCTTTTTGGTCATTTTACACAAATAAGCGAAAATTTGCCAAACACTAGAAAAACAACTTATCTGCAGATCATTTGTTGGTACAACAATAAGCTAATCCAAACACTTTTTATAAAACTCCTGTTTTTCCATATCTATAAGTTCATAAGCACTTTTTAAAATAAGCATAAGTTGTTTTATATAAGCAATTTAATTCTTTGGAGACAATAGTTTTCAACAAAATCCCAAATCATAATACCGAAACTCAAATTTCATTTCAATCTGCAATGAATTCCATTCGAAATTCTCATTTATCGTCATGCAATGTGTCACAGGACATACAGCATGCAACGTGATCAACCCTGACCACATTGATGTTGAGTTTGAGTCTATCGGAGGGTTATCCATCGAACAAGCGTTGTTTTTCGGATGATAGAAAACAAAAAGGGCATGTTTTAGGGTTCAAGTAGCTTTTTGTCACTTACAACCACGATAGTAGATACTAGATAGGGTTCCAGAAGCTCCCATGGAACTTGAATGCTTTCTGGCACGTTGTTTCGTACCCACATCACCTTCTATTATGCACCGCCAATCATTTTTTCGGGAATCAAGGATCAATTCAAGTCGAAGAAAGAACATATACGCCAGTCTCAAAGTTAACGCGAAAACCAACATCCATGAAGATGATGATCACCCTTTCTTCCGGTCGGCCATCTCTCGTGCTTCCTATCGTTTCCAAGAAACCCTTCGCCCAGGTAAAATTCCCACCTCTTTCACCCATTTTATCAAGGGTTTAGTTCCTCAAAATGTATCCAAGTTGTCACCTTTTGCTATTGTATCAGAGTTCTAAAACCTACCAAATAGTGTACTCCTTTACCTTTTCATTCGGTAGCCGGTATTTTTAAGGGTTTAGTTCTTGAAATTTGAAAATGTATCCAAGTTTTCAACTTTTTTGCTATTGTATGTACCGAACTTAAAAATCTACGAATCCATGAATCCAGGAAGCTTAGAACGTCATGGACATCAACGAATCCAGGAAGAAGGTTTTCTCGGGTTTTAAGTTCAGTACATACAATAGCAAAAAAGGTGACAACCTGGATACATTTTTAGGAACTAAACTCTTAAAAATATCGGCTGCCAAATAAAAAGGTAAAAGAGTACATTTATTTGGTAGGTTTTAGAACTCTGATACACTAAATGGTAGATTTTTAAGTTCAGTACATACAAATACAATAGCAAAAAAGTTGAAAACTTGAATACATTTTCAGGAACTAAACCCTTTTATCAAACACCTTATTCAATTTTTGACCGTATATGCAGAGCCTCTTTTCGTTGACCCCTACGCTGGATGCTTTGCACCTCCTAACCTTAAAAGTACGGACCAAAATTACTGCATTGGTACTAGATATATCGATGATCAGTTAATTACTGTAACGAAGGGCGTTGATGGAGCTAAACAGGTATTCTTGATTCTTCGAAAATAAGCTTACTTAAAACTTTCTGAATTTAGCCATCTTTCTGATCTATCTCTGCAGGTTGTTTTGTTTACAGATGGAATGGATACTAGGGCTTATCGGCTCAATTGGCCTTCCTCAACTGTAATCTATGATGTATCACCCCAAGCAGTATTCAACAAAGCATCTGAAAAGCTCCGAGGTTTGTAATGTAACCTCCCATTGAAATTTCAACTGTATTTTGTACACATCTAATATGCCAAAATCTGTGTTCTGTGTGTGTGTGCTTGTATGTGTATGTGTTGGCGATGCACATGGCATAACCTTATGTATATCTTTGTGTATATGGTTGTTTATGTGCAACAATTCTTAACAGAAAATGTCCTCATGATGGCAATTTTTAGAAATTGTTAGATGTTGGTGCTAAAATTCCAAGAAGCTGCTTGCTGCTTCATGTTCCTTTGGAGTCGTCTGATATGCAACAACTTTTAAGTGATAAAGGATTCAACGGTTGCAGGCCAAGTATATGGGTGTTCCAGGTGAACAACCATCTCCCTCCCTATGTTTTTTTAATGCCCAGACTAATCCTGGCAAATTATATTAAATTTAGTGGGCACAATTGTTGTGGACGCCTGGAATTGAACCCTGGGCAGATGATATATTTCACTACACCCCCCTATGCCTCAACCACTACGCCACAACGCTTGTGGTTACAACATATTTATTATTTTAACGCCATGTAAATGGGACTCGGTAATTAAATTTTTAATTGGCTGAAATGAATAGGTATATTGTTGGGCAATATGTGCTGCAATTATGCTACAAACATCTGACTCATTTTGTGTATAGGGGTTTCCAGTTGCAAATTTGGCTAGTTTTAAGGAAATCCTGTCCATGGTTGGTAATTTAGCCATGAAGGGTTGCCTGTTCGTGGGCGAACTTCCCATCTGGTTGACCGAAACCGAAGCAGGTTTCAAGGTAGAGAAGTGGATGCATGAGCTTTTCATGGGTTATGGTTTTCGAGTGCGTATAATAGGGTATGATGGGGTTGCAAGAAACCTTGGTCAACAACAGGTAGCAGCAGGAGACCCCGATAACTTGCTTTTTGTTGCTGAACACCTACGGTTTTCCGATGGTCAGGTACACCCATTTCAAATACAAATATGCAAATCCTAAAAAGTAGGCAGGCTGCTACTTACATGCTATATATATGTATATAATATATACTTGGCAGATGGAGAATTGGAGGAGAGAATTTCAAAGGATACAGGAAGAAGGAGATGAAGAAGGTTTTGAGGAACTCTAGACCAATTAACATATCAACTGTATTCAACCAAAATATCAAGTTAACATAATGGCATGAGGTACCAATTGTTGTATGCATTTAGTCTTAAAAGTATTAATAACAATATTCAAAGCAAAAGATACAACTCTTTTATGTGTTTAATTTTAAAAACTCTTAATTACAAGTTAACAAACACAATGTACAAGTTAAATTTGCACCTCCTACTTGTTATGCTCCTACTTCTTCACAGTAATTTTTTGGTTCTCCAATCCCCCAATATAGTTTTCTGTCACTCTCCTTCCATGCAAGGAAGCATGTCTTAGCTCTCTCGGTAAAAATTGCAAGGATGTAGTCTGGGCTATGCCGAGATGGACCTTCTCCAAAAAAAAGGGAGCTAGCGATGAAAATTATAAAATTTCTATTCAATTTTTTTTTATATGATTATCAATAAAAGTTTGAAACAAAAAAATACAGAACCTTCGCATTTATCTACTAGAGCTTATTATTATTGCACAACAAATGTTATGTCATTTGAACATATTTCATGCGTCTTTATAATTAGATCTAGACGAATTATGCATCCCATTGCATTGCATAGATGCATAATTTTTTTTGAGCAGCGGTTAACTCACGTACACGTTCCGACACGAAGTCGACGAGGTATCCAGGATCCATTCGGGCACCCGACTAATCCTCCGCGACCATAGACCGATCCGAAAGTCGACGCATGGTCATGGTATCGCCATATGCTCACTCCATGAATCGAACACGAGTGGACAGGGATGCCATACACTGTCCCTTCTAAAGATGTTACCGACCACTAGGGCTACTAATACTTTGATGCATAGACGTACAATTAGTAGAACATTTTTTAGAAAACATTTAAAATTCTCAAGATTATTATATAAACTTAAATATATGAATAAACATGCTTTTTATCCGTGTATCAAGAAAAGCCTAATAGAAAAAAAAATCCAAAATAAGAGAAAATGCTTTATCATGGATGCAAATGCAAAGATGTAAGTTGGTGATCAAAATAGTATTTCCTTGAATCTAAGTTAGGCGATTATTTTTTTCAGTATTTTCTTGAATCTAAGTTGGCGATTGTTTAATCTAAGTTGGTGATTATTTTTTTTCAGTATTTTCTTGAATCTAAGTTGGCGATTATTTTTTAAGAGATTTGAAGTTTGAAATCTTATTATTTTAATATACTATTTATATTGTTTTACTATCATTTTGTATTAGAGTATAAAGGTCATTTTAGTAATTTAGCTTTTAAGTTTTGTTTAGTTTGTTCAAGATTAGTTTAGTTTGTTTGTAAGTTGTGTTAGGTAGTATGTATCGGTAAACCTTTATTCAAATTTTTTCTCTCAAATAAGTTAGACATTTCAAAGTATTCACTTTATCTCTGTTCTTATTATAGTATCAGAGCAGATTTCTATGTACGTCTCATATCTCAAATATCATTTTGATTTCTGATTCAATCTCTTTCATCTTTCATTCAGATTCAATCTTCGATCCGTTTTTTTGTTGATTCGATTTGTTTTTGCATAAACAAATCTTTTGTTGATTTTTCTTTGCTAGATTCAAACGATTAATCTCAAGTTTCTCACAAATTCTAGTTGATTTTTGTTGATTCGATGGCTACTCCTTCACAAACAATTGATGACATAATGCATCAGTATTACTTGCATCATTCCGACACTCCACGAATTGTTTTGGTTTCTCAAGTGTTAACAAGTGATAATTACCCTTTGTGGAGTCATGCTATGATGGTCACCTTGTCTGTAAAGAATAAAATAGGCTACATCGATGGATCTCTTGTAAAATCTAATGAATCTGATCAAAATCTTCTTACTCCTTGAAAGAGGAATAATGGTATCGTTAATTCATGGATCATGAAAACCTTCTCCAAGGAAATAGTAAAAAACAATTATACTTTAATATTCGGTGATTTAGATAAATATAAGTCGAAAAGGAAAATCAATGGATAAAAACCAACATTAATTTGAAAAAACAAATTTTGTATGCATTTTGTCATAATTATTCTGTAAACTACGTTTTTGTTAAATAAAAAACACAAAATTACTATAATCAATAAATTAATATATATATATATATATATATAAAAGAAAAACAAGAATCAATGCATTTTATAAGAAAAAGGAAATTGTTGATAAAATAATTGAAAAACAAATTGCATAAACTTTATTAGATGAAATCATTACAAGGTTTGGTAGGTGTTTCAACAATATAAAAGTTATTCAAGAAGTGTACTCATTTAATGTAGTTTGATATATTTATTTGGGACAATTACAAAAAAGTGTATCCAATTTGGCACGAAAAGCTATTGTATGTATTGTACTTTGATTTTTACCTTTTGACGTATCAAACTTGTAAAAAAACTCTATCGTATGTATCCGGTTACCCGGTAAGAAACTCCGGCGACCATCTCCGGCCACACCACCATCTCCGGCCACACCACCATCTCCGGCCACACCATCTTCTCCGACCAGACCACCATCTCCACCATCTTCGGCCACCACCACCATCTCCGGCGACACCACCATCTCCGGCCAAACCTGCAAATCCACCATCTCCGGCCACACCACCATCTCCACCATCTTCGGCCACCACCACCATCTTCGCACACACCACCCAGCCTCCATCACCACCATCTCCAGCCACACCTGCACCACAACCATCTCCGGCCACACCACCATTTTCACCAAGACCCATGCACTTCCATATCGAGAGGAGAGGGTGTAGAGAGAGATACGTCTGAAAATGGTCGTCGGAGTACGGGAGGCGTCGGAAAAGGATCGCCGGAAGGATGGGAGGCGCCGGAAAAGGGTCACCGATGCCACGTCATCATCTAACCTGCTATAACAGGTTGGATACACACAATAGATTGTTTTTAAAAGTTTGATACGTCAAAAGGTAAAAATCGAAGTACAATACATACAATAGCTTTTCGTGCCAAGTTGGATACATTTTTTTGTAATTGTCCCTATTTATTTTAATTTTATCTTTTTTTTTTTTGAATTTTGTAATATGTGTGGTTTTAAAAAATCTATTAGATCTTCGATAGTGCAACTCACAAATTCATAAAGGCCGAGTTGTCACATTAATTTTATCTACAAACTCGAATACCCAATATATATATATATATATATATATAAAATAAAAAAATAAAGATGGAGAGGGAGGGAGATGTAAAAGATCAACTCTCTCTCCCCCTCGCTTCCACCCCCAAAACCCCTAAAACCCTAATCTTGTAAAACCGCGGCCGCCACCCTTTCTCCGGCTGCCGGCGTAAGCCGATGGTCGGAGCACCTTCCTTCTTCCCTCTTCTCCTCCATCTTCCTCTTTTCCATTTCGTTTTAGATCCGTTTCGAGTTTTGGTGTCCTTTTCGTCTTGAAGTTTCGTTCAAGTGTCGTTTTGAATACCCATCAAACCTGACAGAGTTCGGTCGAGGTTCTAGGTTGTGATTTGAGGTCGACGTTTCAGGTGTTTCCAGCTAGAGGTCGAGGTTTCAGGTGGTTGGTCGAGTTTCCAGGTTGC
The DNA here is from genome assembly GCA_030169165.1 of Centaurea solstitialis. NCBI lineage: Eukaryota > Viridiplantae > Streptophyta > Magnoliopsida > Asterales > Asteraceae > Centaurea > Centaurea solstitialis. The sequence continues at coordinate 35,982,379 of CM058043.1, forward strand.
GGTTCGAGGTCGACTTTCAGGTTGTGGTTCGAGGTTCGAGGTCGAGTTTCAGGTTGCAGGACAAGGTCGAGTTTCAAGTTGCGGTACGAAGTCGAGTTTTAGGTTGCGGTTCGAGGTAGAGTTTCAGGTTGCGGTTCGAGGTCGAGTTTCGGGTTGCGTTTCAAGGTCGAGTTTCGGGTTGCGTTTCAAGGTCGAGTTTCGGGTTGCGTTTCAAGGTCGAGTTTCAAGCATTTCCGGCTAGAGGTAGAGGTTGTGTCTGGACGAGGCTGTGGATCGAGGTAGAGGTTGTGTCTGGACGAGGCTGTGGACCTGGTAGAGGTTGGGTGTTTCCGGGGCGGGTTTCGGTCGTGGTTTTGAGTCTCGGTTCGGTTGTTGAGGTTTACGGCCGATGGTTGAGGTATATGTTGTTGGTTCGTGGTTCGGGTGGCTTAGTTGGTTCGTGGTTCAAGCTTGCTTCAAGTTTCGTAGTTCAGTTGGTTCGTGTTTCAAGTTTGCTTCAAGTTTAATGGTTCGTGGTTCAAGTTTGCTTCAAGTTTTCCTTGTTCGGGTGGTTCGTAGTTGGTTCGTTTGGCTCGTTAGATTGTTGTTTCGTGGCTTGTCGGTTCGTTGCTTGTTGGTTCATGGCTCATTGGTTTGTGGTTCATGGCTCGTTGGTTTGTGATTCATGCTCGTTTGGTTTGTGGCTCGTTGGTTCGGTGGTTATGTGTTTAGGTCAAGTGGGTAGTTCAAGTTTTAGTAAGGTTCGAGTTTTGGATTGTTTGTTTCGATGGTTATGGTTTTGTGATCGTTCGGTTCATGTCTTAGTTGCTTGCTCCTAGTATTAGGTGGTATATGTATTGGTGTTGTCTTTTGCTTTTCGAGGTTGCTTCTTGCAAACCCGAGAAGTAGGTTTATGTTTTGGTTTTTAATAAAATTATTGTCGTTCAAAAAAAGGAGAGGGAGGGAGGGAGATAGGGGTGTAAATGAGCCAAGACAACTCGCGAGCTACTCGAGATCGACTCGGTCAAAGCTCGGTCAAAACTTGAATCGAATAAACTCGGTCAAAACTCGACTCGAATAAAACCCGACTCGAGATACTAACGACTCGACTTGAACTACCTGATACTCGGCTCGACTCGGCTTAAGCCAATACTACTCGCAAGCTACTCGAGATCGACTCGGTCAAAACTCGGTTAAAACTCGACTCGGTCAAAACTCGACTCGAATAAAACTCGACTCGAGATACTAACGACTCGACTCAAACTACCTGATACTCGGCTCGACTTGGCTCGTTTACACCCCTAGAGGAGAGAGGGCAGGTTGCCAAACCTGTGCCGAAAACTAAATTCGAAGCCCGCATGGGAGAGTAACACAGCTCAGCTAAAGCTGCTGAATCCGCGCCCATGAATTTTAACTAAACAATATTTTAATAATATTTTTCAGAAAGACAAAAAGAAAAAAGTAGAGTGAATTACACTTTTGGTCTCTGTGGTTGTCACCTTTTTTTCAACTTTGGTCACTCAAATGAATTAATATCACGAATAGTCATCGAGGTTGTCACTTTGTTTCAATTTTGGTCATTTGAACTAACTTCTGTTAAATAGATCAATTAACTCCAAGGATATTTTCGTGCTTTTCATATTTATTTGTTTTTAATTAAAAATACAAATGTATTATTATATTATTAATATATATTAGATGGGACCCACCATCACCATCACCACCGCCAACCTTCATGTAACATCCCTGTTAGGGTAAAAATCTACAATCGCACGACGACCGACTATAATCGTAAGACAAGTATTAGAACGATAATCCTGTATTAAGATAAGGTCCTGAGATAAAACCTAAAGGAGCTATCGAACAAAGATCATTAAACATCGAACGAATACATCAGATAAGTCGAACGATATTAATTATGTCGTACGACAATGCTAACGAATAAACATACGAAGTTCATATCTTTGATGCAGGCAAGCTGATTATCATATCTAACAATTGTCCACCTTTGAGAAAGTCTGAGATTGAGTACTATGCTATGCTCGTTGGAGTACATCATTACAATGGACATGTCTCAAGTTATAACTCGTTCGATGGAATCCAACGACACTAAGAGATCGACCGTTACAAGCAAGATTCTCGCAGCAGTTACAATCTGGACATTAACTCTCAGCAATACCGTTGGACAGTTATAAACCAAGCATTAATGGTCAACAATACCGTTGGACGGTTACTTTCAAGCTACTATATAAGAAGGATGAAACCATCATTTCAAGAGACGAAGTTCATTTGAAGCTTACAAGTTCTATACTGGATATTCTGTGATCATCAGTTGTAATTTACATTCGATTTCATTGTTATTTCACTTGTAATCGTACGATCGAAGCTGTATACTTAAAGGACATCACCCCTGATTGGTGATCATAGTGCACTGTCGACTTACTTTTCAGGTCGACCGCAGGTTTTTTCCTCCGTCGTGAGGTTTTTCCTGCGTCATCAATTTCTCTGTCTTATTTTATCTTTTCCGCACTTATTATCGATTGTAATTTCTTTCTCTCGACGGTTAAGCCTCACACATTTTCTTACGACATCGACTTGTGTAATTTTTTACATAAACAGTTTGGCGTCCACCGTGGGGCTCCGTTTTGAGAAAAATTTCATTCGGTGAAAAGTGCGCCTTCGTACTAACCTTTTCTTCGAGTTCTCTTTGAGCTATTTTTGCAGGATAATGGATAACGGATTCATAGCATCTCTACAACAACAATTGCAACAAGCTAACGAAGAAATCCAACGTCTTCGAGCTTCGCAAGTTCCATCGATGCCCATTCCTCCTCCTTATCCACCTCAACACCTGAGGCCGCCACTTCGACCACAGTTCAATGCCTCAGTACCTCTATCAACTGTAAACCAGCAGTATAATAATGTACGACCGCCTATGCCTCAAGGTCCACCACCAATACCTCAAGGCCCGCCACCTATGCCTCAAGGTCCACCTCCCATGCCTCAAGGCCCACCCGCATTCACGTTCGGACCCTTTAACAACATGTCTCAACAAATTCCTATTCCTGGTCACATACCCACAGCTGCTAGTTCCACAGTTCATACGACGATACCACCCAGTACCGGAATTTCTTCTGGTTTTATCCCAACAATTCCAATAACCATTGAAGATTCTCTAAACGTACGATTGAAATCTCTAGAGGAGCAGAATCAAAAGCTATTCGCATTACTTACAAAGTTACCCGGAGCAGCAGTGCCCGTCGAGGTCGAACCCAAAACCGGATTCCAAGCTTCACCGTTCGTTGACGAAATATCTCTCATCGACGTACCCAAAAAATATACGATTCCAGCCTTCGCAACAAAATATTCTGGAGTCACCGACCCCGTCGAGCATGTCGCACAATATAAGCAACTCATGTGGACAGTTCCTATACCGGCGCAATTCCAAGAAGTCTGCATGTGCAAGAGCTTTGGATCAACCTTAACAGGAGCAGCATTACAATGGCTTATCAACTTAAAGCCAAAGAGTATTGGATCCTTCGTAGAATTGGTAAACCGATTCACTCGACAATTTGCTAGCAGTCGTAAGATGGAGAAGCAGACCAGCGACCTATATTACGTCGTACAAAAGCCTGGAGAAACAATTCGCGACTACTTCAATAGATTCAACGCGGCGATGATCGAAGTAAAGAATTGTGATGTGAAGACTGCGATCGAGGCGTACAAACGTGGACTAGAAGATTCCTCTGGATTATATTTAGAATTGACGAAATACCCGCCGGAAAATTTCGACGACGTACGAGCCAGAACACTAGCTTTCATGAGAATAGAGGACGATACACTCTTTCGACGAAAGCACTCTGCTAAAAAGAAACCTCTTGGTGCTCAAAAACATGATTTCAAGCACAAAAGAGTGAAGAAAATTGGAAACCCTCGACATGAGTCAAAAGCTTGACCAAGCAAAGGTACCGTTAAAATATGATATCCAGAGTTATCTACTTACAATTTTGCAGGTACATCGAAAGACTTGGTGGATTCACTACGAAAGATTGATGCAAACGTACGATGGCCAAAGAAGTCTGACAAACCAAGCAAGGACAAAGATCAAAACAAATGGTGCGACTTCCACGAGGATCATGGCCATACGACATATGAATGCATCAGTCTCAAGAAGGAGATTTCATATTTGAAATCTAAAGGACATTTAAAAGGTGTCATTCCAGAAGAACAAGGACGACCAGCATCTCCAGTTCATACTAAAGTTGTAAACTGCATCACCGGAGGATCAGAAGTATGCGGACTTACATATTCTGCTGCCAAAAGACATGCGCGGGATGGTCCAGACGAACGCCCTATTCCCGAAGAAGTCAAATCGAAGGTGGAAAAAGAGCTCGATGCAATGACGATAACGTTCGACAAAGACGATACTCAGGGAGTCCATCATAAGCATCATGACGCTCTAGTCATACAGTTGACCATTGGAAACTGTTCGACTAAGAGAATACTGATCGATGGAGGCAGCTCAGCTAACGTTATTTTTGCAGATACTCTTAAAGTAATGGGAATCGAACGATCAGAAATCGTACGACGAAGTACTACTCTGATTGGATTCAATGGAGACCCGATGAACACTCTCGGAGAAATCATCTTACCTGTCTTCGCCAAAGGCATTAACAAGCAAACGAAGTTCAACGTTGTAGATTGCCAATTGGCCTATAATGTTATTCTTGGAAGACCATGGATCCACGAGATGAAAGCAGTTCCTTCGACGTACCATCAGAAGATCAAGTTTCCTTCTCCATGGGGAATTCAAGAAATTGCTAGTGAAAAGAAGATCACACGAGAATGCTACAAGATCACGATGAAGACAAAGCCACAGGACATCTAGCAATTACAGAGCCAGGATGGGAAGAAATCGAACGATGATCTTCGACTAGAAGAAGTCGTACTCGATCCTGAACATCCTGATCGAAAGGTCTTCGTAGGAGCCTCGATCCCCCCTTACATAAAAAATACGATTATATCTTTTTTGCAGGAACATTCGGATTGTTTTGCATGGTCGCACGAAGATATGGTTGGGATAGATCCCAACGTTATATCGCACAAGCTGAACATGGATCCTACTTTCAAGCCAATCAAGCAGAAACGTCGCAAGTTTGCACCTGAACGAAATAAAGTAATCAACGACGAAGTCGACAATCTGCTTAAAACTGGAAAGATCCGAGAAGTCAAATATCCAGAATGGTTAGCCAATGTGGTCGTCGTACAAAAGAAGAATGGAAAGTGGCGAGTCTACATCGACTTCACAGATCTTAACAAAGCTTGTCCAAAAGATCATTTCCCGTTACCTCACATCGATGCTATGGTCGACGCAACAGCAGGACATGAATTGTTGACATTCATGGACGCATATTCGGGATATAACCAAATCCTGATGCACACGGATGACCAGGAAAAAACCGCATTCATGACAGACAAAGGCATATACTGTTACAAAGTTATGCCATTTGGTCTTAAGAATGCAGGTTCGACGTATCAAAGGCTGGTTAATATGATGTTTAAGGAACATCTTGATCGAACGATGGAGGTTTATATCGACGACATGCTCGTAAAATCGGAACGTTCGATTGACCATGTAGCACATTTAAAGCAATCGTTCGACATCCTACGACAATACAAGATGAAGCTCAATCCAACGAAATGTTCTTTCGGAGTACGTGCAGGGAAATTCTTAGGATACTTGGTGACACAACGAGGAATCGAAGCAAGTCCAGAGCAAGTGAAAGCTATCACCGAGATACAGTCTCCAAGGAATATCAAAGAGGTCCAGAAATTAACAGGACGCGTGGCAGCTTTAACTCGATTTATCTCACGATCATCGGATAAATGTCACTTGTTCTACAATGTCCTAAGAAAGAATCAAGGCTTCTTATGGACAGACGAACATGAGAAGGCTCTACAAGAACTGAAGCAGTACATGACATCGCCACCCCTGTTGACAAAACCAGTCGAAGGTGAAAGTTTGCAGTTGTATTTGGCAGTGAGCAAAAATGCGACGAGCGCAGTACTTGTGCGAGAGGAAGATCAGCAGCAACGACCAATTTATTATGTCAGCGAATCTTTCCTCGACGCAGAAACCAGGTACACGTCCATGGAGAAATTGCTATTAGGTCTCATGACTGCAGCAAAAAAAGCTAAGGCATTACTTCGAGTCGCATCATATTATTGTTGTGACTAATTACCTACTTAAGACGGTACTTCGAAAGCCAGAACTGACAGGACGTCTGGCTAAGTGGAGCATTTATCTCAGTGGGTTCGACATCGAATTCAAACCCAAGATGGCAATTAAATCGCAAGTACTGGCAGACTTTGTTGCAGAATTCTCTCCAGGATTGGAACCAACGACATGCGACGAAATTGTGATGATTTCAGACAACAAACCCTGGATACTCTACGTTGATGGCTCTTCGAACATACGAGGGTGTGGACTAGGTATTGTCTTAAAATCATCACATGGGGGAACATAGTATACTCCATACGATGCGAATTCAAAGCCACGAACAACGAAGCAGAATATGAAGCTTTGATCGCAGGGTTAGATATTGCTCTTAGACTAGGGGCAAAACAGTTGCACGTTCGAAGCGATTCTCTGTTGGTGGTCAACCAAGTAAATGGAGATTTTCAAGCAAAATATTCAAAGATGATGAGTTATCTCAAAGCTGTTAAAGATCGAATCGCACGATTCGAACACTTTTTGATCGAACAAATACCAAGAGATCTGAACATGCAAGCCGACGCACTAGCTAACTTGGGATCTGCATTCCACGATCCATCTATGGAGAATATCCCAATACTTCATCTTACGACGCCAACAATTGAAGCAAAAGACGAAGTACAGATGAACGAAGAAATTTACAATTGGTCGCTCGACATATGGAATTATCTCAAGCACGACCGACTCCCTGAAGACAGAATGGAAGCCCGAAAAACAAGGTCCAAAGCTTCAAGATATACGATTTTTGAAGACCGACTCTATCGAAGATCCACGACTGGACTTCTTCTACGATGTGTCGCAAATAAGACACAAATCAATCAAATTCTCCAAGAAATGCACGATGGAGAATGTGGGAATCATGCAGGGGGCAGAAGTCTTGCTAATCGAATCTCACGACAAGGCTATTATTGGCCTACCTTACGAGAGGATGCAATAAGGTACGTCCAACGATGTGACGCATGTCAAAAGCATTCGGGTATGGTCCATCGACCATCCGAACCCTTGCATTCTGTTCTAGTTTCATGCCCATTCATGCGATGGGGAATGGATATCGTGAGAAAATTACCCCCAGCTCCTGGACAAAAAGTATATCTACTTGTGCTTACCGATTATTTCTCGAAGTGGATAGAAGCTGATGCTTTTTCGCAAGTCAGAGATAAAGAAGTTATATCCTTCATCCAAAAGAACATTATTTACAGATTTAGAGTACCGACCGAGATTATGTGCGATTGTTGGTCCCAAGGGGTGACCTTCAAGTAAGGATAGTGTATGGGATTATAGAAGGGGGGTTGAATATAATCACACAAATTCACTTTTAAATTCTTTGTTATATTAACAATATGAATTTACAGATTGTTGCAGAAATAGAAAAGACTACAAGTCTAAACTAAAAAATCTAAGTTCTTTCACTATGCACTAGAGTGAGAAGATGAGAAAAGATAGAAGATAGAGGAAATAAGAAAGAAAGGATTAGGGTATTTTTAGGATAAAGAAGAAGTATGGAGAACATCTCTTCACATCCTATTTATACCCAATGCATTAAATGCATGCAGACTCACTTTTGTGTACGTGTCACACTTCAAGTGGTCTATTGTAATATTTACTATAAACAAATACCCTTTGCATGTTGTGCAAAAGAGGGTTTGTGTAAACAGTTGCCTTGAGGTCTGATAAGTACGGAGGGAACAGAAAAGAGACTGTCCTTATGTACTTTTGTGTCAGTAAAGGCGGATAATCCTTTTGTGCATTAGATTAAGACATTACACTAATCCTTCAGGATCAGGATACTGATCAGTGAGTAGAGTCCTGATACTGATGTAGATCAGGAGTCACTGTATCCTGTTGAGTCTTCAGGATGTCATACGAATTTGAGCAGCCTACTATCACTGAGTTCCGTCTTCAGATCACGAGCATGTTGTTCCTGTCATCAGCTAATTCTTCGACTTCGCTGATGGTTCTTTGAGTATGATCATAATGTCTTCAGGAGATCTTCACTTCGGTGGTCAGGATCAGTAGACTGCAGAACAGACTCGTTCATCTCCTGATCCTGATGATTTAAAACTACAAGTTACAACATAATTAACAAGGAATAACACTAAATAAACTCAGTGATAATTCCTCAAGCTATAACTGAAAGTAAAGACCTATTCACTAAGTGAAGTTACAGGATCATTATCATTTCATCAGGTCTTAGGAGAGCTGGATCAACAATCTCCCCCTAAATGATAATAATAAGACAACAGAGGAATTGTCTTAATCTAGAAAATTTAGAAATAAAATTCTAAGTCTAGGTATAACAGTAGGAAATAGAACTCATAAAGGTACATGTCCCATTTACTGTTTTGAGGGATCTTTTTCAGTACTATGATAGAATAAAGTACGATGCACTGAAATGCATTTCCATTAATCTCATGAGGAATTACAAGAGTAAAGAAAATACATAAGTACATAAATACAGTACTGAAAGGAAATTACAAAAAGTCGTAGCTATCAGAGTCTTCACTGAATTCTTCGGTCTTGACTTGGACAGTGAGTGGAGTCTCACCAGTGGCTATTCTTCGGTCAAGTATAGCTCTGACAGCACGAACAACTTCTTTATTATCTTGGTTCTTCTTTTCTTTCTTTGCAATGAAGAGGACTGATACCAAGTGTTCAATGGGTGCTTTGTGTAGTTCGCTGAAGCGTTGAAAGCGAAGGATGTTGAGGTTATCACCTACACAAATACCATGAACAGGTTCTCTGATGACTTGACCTTCAGAGAGAGATACTTCTGAAGGGAAAGAGAGGTCAAGCATCGAGAGATCCAATGGCTTGTATGCAGTCTTGGGCATGCAAGGAGTGGGTCTCCTTGTTGAAGTGCCCGCTGATCGTCTAACAGGAGGCTTTGGAAGAGCAGTGGGAGGTTGGAGCAGGACATCAGATATTTCGGTTGTCCTTCTGATTCGAGCGATAAGTCTATCAATGACTTCTTCTACTTCAGCCCTGTAATTTTTGTTGGCTTTTGGAAGTAGGCTTCTGATTTCATTCCACTCTGACAAGTTGTATCGGTCTAACTTGTCAAGAGTGTGCTCTACGTCCTTTACTTCTGAGCGTTTGATGGTGAGCCAGGTTTTGCCAGGAACTCCTTTCTTTCCCTTGTTTCGGCGAAGATGGATTCCCACGATTCTGGCACCGTGCTTCCTAAGATGAAGTCGGTCTCTGCACCAGTCAAGCTCTTTGTCTGCTTCCTCTGTCTCTTCCTCAGTCCTCTTGTTGAAGACTTTTAATGCAGCCTTCTGTGCTAGAATTGGATCAGCACTTATTTCTTCATCTTCATCGACGAAGTCAAAAGCAAGCTTCTTTGCAGCTTGAGCAGAGAGGAAGGCTTCTCTTTCTTTATTGTCGTGCTCCTCCTGAGCTTTTATTGCATTGTTGTACTCCTCTTGTGATAGATAGGCGAACTCAGAGTCCCAAGAGGTACGAAGAGGAATTTTTACTCTTGTACTCTCGAGTCGCTCTATCACATCGTCTAAACTCCCATCCCTGTTCACAGCAGTAGAAGTGTCAGGGTAGTTTTCTCCTTCAGAACGAGGAGAATTAGAAGGAGGAGATCTAGGGGAAGAGGCAGGGGTAGAGAAATCATCAGAGATGAATTCATCATCTGACGATAGGATTACGATTTTAGGAGGGGCTTGGTGATCATGGGTTCTAGAAGAAGAGGCTTCAGGGTTAAAGCGGGTGATAGGATGTAAAGGTACGGATTCAGGGTTTAAGGGTGTAATCCTGAAAGTCATTCTGCTTAGTTCGGCTCGTGTTTGTTCTGATGGACTATTCTCCATAAGGCGAATAATCTCACCAGTTACAGAACCGAAGTTAACATCCTGAAATTCGGAATCGGCTTGGGTTTCAGGTTCAGGTTCAGGGGTTGGTTCAGGAATTGGTTCTGGAGTAGGTTGGTTGGGTGGTTGGTAGATGACTAACTGAAGGTTGTTTGTGGGTGAGTCTTCAGGTGAGCTATCGGTTATGGTTATGGTTTCATAGGTAGGTTTGGGTTTTAGGATAGTGGAGATGGGCAGGTTATCAGAATTGGAAGGAGAGGATGGTTGGGACATACCAGGTGCACCGGGGTTCTCCCCCTGAGATTGAGAGAGTCCTGGAGTGGGCGTGGAGGAGGCATCTGCAACCTTCTCGACGATGAAGTCGTCATCTTCATCATCTTCATCCTCATCATCATCATCCTTGTTTGTTCCCCCTCTTCATTTGTTCTCCAGTTGGTGCAGGGGGAATAAATGGAATGGTCTCGCAGAGGCTGTCCCTCCCCCTCAACAGGTGGCCTAGCTAAGGCAGCTGTTGAAACACACCTCTGAAGGAGAGAGGCCATGTTCGTCTGGAGTTTCCTGTTGATGAAGGAGGAGGTGATCAGGGACTGGAGTAGGTCCCTGTCAGCGTTTGTGAACGCTGGCGGCGGTGGATGAGCAGTGGTGATAGCGTTGACGGTGGTGGAGAGGTCATTCAGCTTCTCCTGAAGAGCCCGAAGCCCTACTTCTTGAGCTTCCAACCTCTGCACCACTGCACTTTGAAAAGTGGTGAGAGTGTTGGAGCTGTTGTTGACAGCAATAGAGAGAGTAAGGCAGGGCAGTGGCCTTCATGTCCTCGATGGACGCCTAGAGGGAGTTGGAGGAAGTGGCCACTTGGGATACCTTGTCGTGGATATTGTCCAGACAAGGTATGGTCAGGATCACGCTAGTTGGTGGCGGAGTGGCAGCCGTGGCAGCAGCAGTGGCGGCGGCGGCTTCAGCAGCAGCAGTAGCAGCCTTCGTAGAGGCAAGTTCCAGCTCCAAGGCCTGGAGACGAGCCTTGTGGGCGTCTTCCTGCAGTTGCAGGGCCGCCCTAGCATCCTGGAGCTGTCTCTCAGCGGACTGGCGCCTGAGCTCAGCTGCGCTCAGTTGACGCTCAGGGTCCGTGAAGATAAACTCGTCGAAAGGATCATCCTGATGAAGTTGAGGATGTCCTTGAGCTGCTGCTCGAAAAGAACCTGTAACATTAGTAGCTAAGTGAGTACTAGAAGACTCAAAAGCTTTCATAGAAGAAGAGATGGTAATATTTTGCTTAGAAGTATTACCTGAGGCTTGAACGGCATCAGAACGATTGCCGTCCACATTCTCTGAGTGTTCGAGTAGAACAACCTCAAGTTCAGTTGATTGTGGAGCAGGAATATCTGCAGGTAGAGAAGTTTTAGATAAAGGAGAGGGTCTATTAAATATAGCAGGAAAAGTGAGGTAATATTTCTTACCAGCAGCTCCCTGCTTCTTTTTCTTCTGTGCCTTTGACTTGGCACGCTTGGGGAGAGGAGGAGGCGTGGATCCAGAGGGGTGTGGGCGCTTCTAGAGCGTAGAAGATGTAGTTGCAGCTGGGGAAGTCAGTAAGGGGTTAGTTACTGACATAGCATGCATGGAAAGAGAAGAAGATGGTTTGGATGAGAAGAGAGAAAACATACCTTGAGAAGGAGGGGAGGCGATCTGCTCGTCTGCGTTCTGGTCTGGTTCAGGAACAACCAGAACCGCAGAGAGAGGTACGTCATCAGGACGAGAAGGAACCTGGTCCAGGAACTTCGGTCCTAATGCGTAGTTGTTGAAATTGCCTTCAGTAGGGTAGGCAGTGTCCATGTGGAGTTCCAGGACTGCAGAGAAGAACCGAGTGTAAGGGACGTTGACTACTCGGTTTTTGTTCTTGATCTTCTTCACCATATCATCCCATATATGGCGAACATAGTCAAACTTCCGATTTTTGATAGCGGAGTAGACCATGTTCTGGATGACGGTGGGAAACTGCTCAGTGCTCCCCGTCTTCCCCGTCTTCCCCGTCAGACAGAGACCGAACATGTTCCATATGTAATAGAACATAGCGTTCAGTCCTGTTTTGTGGACAGTAGCAGCGGTCTTGGTCAGAGGGACGCCTTCCTTCTCAGGCCATCTGTAGCCAATGTCATCCAGCAGAGTGATGACTTCTTCAGCGGATGGGGGAGGAGGATATCTCTTCTTTTTGGGGATCTGGAGGACGTTTCGAAGAGTCCCAATTCCAAAGGAGATGATATCTTCCTTTATCTGGAATTTTATCACCTCATGCAATTTTCCCTTTGAGTTCTTCTTCTGGGCCATCGTGACAGTGGACCAGAGTTGGAGAAATAGGGGTTTGTTCGGCTTGGGGTTGATGGTGAAAGCCGTCTTTAGTGGACTGTTGAGAAGAAAGTCCCTAGCAGGCTTCAGGTACTCTTTGCCCTCTGGGAGGTCGAACAGGCCGATGAGGTTGTTGCCTTTGAATTGGATGTCATGTTGAGGGATGACAATTGGGAGGTTTCCCGCAGTAGTCATCAGTGCAGTGGCCTCAGAGGAGAGCTGGGCGTCAAGAGAGGTGGAAGTAGTAGCAGCCATCCTGTTTAAAAAAACAAAGAATAACATATGTGGATGATTAAGAAATCCAAAATATGCATCTTTCTTCACTTTTCAATGAACATAGTAACAGTTCATAAAAGTGGTGAAATCCTTTTACTTAGGAATAGATTAGATACCAAAATTCACAAAAGGAATGTGTTTTGGTATAAAAGAGAACTTCTATTTTGATGAAATTATATCAAAATAGGAGTTTATGATTTTTCTTAAAAGAAATAAGAAGAATCACATAACCAGTTTTAACAAAAATCTATGAAGATTTTGGGAAAACTAAGATCAAACGAAGTGATCTTAGGGTTTTTGAAAACGTTTATCAAATTAAGTTGTTTTGGAACAAAGATCAACTTAGTTTGTGGAAAGAACAAGAAGAAAGTAACACTTACGATGATTCTTGATTAAGAAGATTGTGTGTGTGTTATTGGTGTTCTTGATGAAGTAGATTGAGAGAAAACTTTTCTTGCTTTGAGTTCTTTTAGAGAGTAAAGTAAGCGTAAAGAGTGAAATGGATTACGAGTGAGGTTTTCATACCTCGTGGTTGGAGAGAGAAAATGGACGAGAGAGAAAAGAGCGGCTAATTTCAAACGTAATGATGAAAAGGAAGCTTGACGCGCGTTCACGCGCCTGACACACGTAGTGGGGAACAAGAAACGTCCCATTACGTGTCAGTGCAGATGAAAAGTTTGTTTTATTCAAAAAGCTAAAAACCACCTTTTCAGGGGATAGTTCCATTTTGGTGAAAGAAGAGTTTTCTTGGAATTAGAGTACTTATCAGATAAGTACTGTTTTGGAAAAATCCTCTTATCACATTTAATGTGATAAGGTTTCAGGGACAGAATTACTTACCTGAGAATCATCAGTATTCGGATTTTGAACAAAGATTTTGTAAGTACTGAATAGAGTTATCTTCTGATAAATGTGTTATTCAGGAGTTGTTAAATAAGAGTCCTGAGAAAACTTATTCTAAAGGACTTAACAACTTTTTGTCCTGATAAACTTCATTCGTCAGGATTTAACATCCCAAGTTCACTAATGAGCATATTAAAACGTGTTACATCCAGTGGTTTGGTAAAGAGGTCAGCAAGCTGATATTCAGTAGGGACAAAATGGAGTTCAATATCACCATTCATCACATGATCCCTGATGAAGTGATATCTCACTTCAATGTGCTTTGTCTTGGAGTGTAAGACAGGATTGTTAGCGATGGCGATCGCTGAAGTGTTGTCACAGTATATAGGAATTTTAGAAAGTTGTATGTCATAGTCCTGAAGTTGATTTCTCAGCCACAGGACTTGAGCACAACAGATTCCTGCTGCAACATATTCAGCTTCAGCAGTTGATGTGGACACATAATTCTGTTTCTTGCTAGTCCAACTCACCAACTTTCCACCTAGTAGGTGACACCCACCAGTGGTGCTTTTCCTGTCGATCTTACATCCTGCAAAGTCACTATCAGAATAAGCTGTTAGATCGAACCCTGAGTCCTTGGAGTACCAAAGACCCAGATTAGGAGTTCCCTTCAGATATCTGAAAATCCGCTTTACAGCAGTCAGATGGGATTCTTTGGGTTCAGCCTGATAACGAGCACATAAACATGTAGAATACATGATATCAGGACGACTCGCTGTAAGATACAGCAGTGAGCCAATCATTCCTCTATAGAGAGTCACATCAACAGGTTTCCCTTTGGAATCCTTGTCAAGTGATAGAGGAGGAGCCATTGGAGTCTTCATCAGTGTACATGATGTGAGATCAAATTTCTTCAGCATATCAAGTACATATTTACCTTGATTGATAAAGATTCCCTTTTCAGATTGCTTGATCTGAAGTCCTAAAAAGAATGTTAGTTCACCCATCATAGACATTTTATATTCAGATTTCATGAGCAACTCAAACTTTTCGCAGAGTTTGGGATTGGTTGATCCAAAGATAATGTCATCGACATATATCTGGACAAGAAGGATATGCTTGGAATATTTCTTAAGAAATAAAGTGCTATCGATCTTACCACAAACAAAACCTTTAGAGAGAAGAAAGGATGACAGGGTATCATCCCAGGCACGAGGAGCCTGTTTTAACCCATAGAGAGCCATGTTTAACTTGTAGACGTGATCAGGGAACTTAGGATCTACAAAAACAGGAGGCTGAGCCACATAGACTTCTTCATTAAGTTTACCATTCAGAAAGGCATTTTTGATGTCCATCTGAAAAACTTTGAAGTTCATATGTGAAGCAAAGGCCAGGAAAAGTCGAATTGCTTCGAGCCTAGCTACAGGAGCAAAAGTTTCATCGTAATCAATGCCCTCTTCCTGCCTGTATCCTGAGCCACAAGGCGAGCCTTGTTTCGAATAATCGTACCAATCTCATCAAGCTTATTCCTGAAGATCCACTTGGATCCTATGATTGTACGTTTTCGAGGCCTAGGGACGAGAAGCCAGACATTGTTTCTGATGAACTCTGCTAGCTCTTCCTGCATGGCTGAGACCCAGGCAGGATCACGCAAGGCATCATCTATTTCTTTAGGTTCATTTTCAGAGATGAAATTAACATAAAGACAGACGTTACCAGATTGGCGTCGAGTTTTAACACCAGAGGAAGGATTACCGAGGACTTGATCAATTGGATGATCTTTGGTCCAACGAAGAGCAGGTGGTTGATACACCCGTCTTGAAGTAGAGGCTTCATTCACTAATGGATCAGGGAGAAGATTAGTAGGAGCAGGTTCACTAACAGTGGTTTGAGAAAAGTCTTCACTGTTAGTGGGTTAATCAGGTTCAGGTGTGACTTGGGTGATAGGGGTGGCATTTATTAGAGGAGGTATGGGTATATTAGAGAGTGGAGTAGGATTTTCTTCAAAACCATCAGGAAGGTCTTGAGGAGATGGATCAGCAATAGGAATATCAGGAACTTGAAAGAAAGAGTCAGCCCACTGATTTATTTCAGAATTATCATGAGGGTGAGGAAAGGTAGGACCTGATTCATCAAATTTAACATGAATCGTTTCCTCTATGGTTTGTCTTCGTTTGTTGAACACTCGGTAGGTTTTGGAGATAGAGGAGTATCCAAGGAAGATTCCATCATCAGATTTGGAATCGAACTTTCCAAGGTTATCTTTGTTGTTCAGGATGTAGCAAACACAACTAAAGATATGGAGATGTTCGATTGAAGGTTTCCTGTTACGAAAGAGTTCGTAAGGGGTTCTTCTGAAGCGTTTTACTATCAAGGATCTGTTCTGGGTATAACAAGCAGTGTTAACGGCTTCAGCCTAGAATTGAGTGGCAAGGTTGGCTTCACTCAACATAGATCGTGCAGCTTCAATCAGGGTTCTGTTTCGTCTTTCAGCAACACCGTTTAGCTGAGGAGTTCTTACAGATGAGAAGTTCTGAGAGATACCTTTTTGGTCGAAGAAGGTTTCCAGGGTACTGTTTTTTAATTCAGTTCCGTGGTCACTTCTGATTGATCGAACAGTAAGGTTGTTGAGTCTTTCCATCTTCCTGACGAACAGGATGATTTCTTCAGGAGCGTCACTCTTGGATCGTAGAAAGAATACCCAAGTATATCTGGAATATTCATCAACAATCACTAGAGTGTATTTCTTTCCAGCAATGGATTGGACATTAACAGGTCCAAAGAGATCCATGTGGAGAAGTTGTAGAGGAGAGCTGATGGAGGAAATCTGCTTGGACTTAAAGCTAGCCCTGGTCTGTTTTCCTTTCTCACATGCTGAACAAAGAGATACCTTTGTATAGCGAAAGTCAGGAAGACCAACAACAAGATTGTTGATGCAGAGTTGATTCAGCGTCTTGAAGTTGAGATGAGAGAGACGCTTGTGCCAGAGCCAATTTGTATCAGTAGAAGCACGTGATACAAAACAGAAGTTATCAGTGGAAGTATTCATGTTGATGATGTAGATATCAGCTTGTCTAACACCAGTGAGAATAACTTCCTTGCGTCTGTTCTTGACTTTGCACTTTTTCTTCGAGAAGGAGACTTTGTGATTCTTATCACACAGTTGACTGATGCTCAGAAGATTATGCATCAGGCCTTCAACATAAGCAACTCTTTTGAACGTAGTTACTCCGTTGGTCAGGGTGCCATACCCTCGGGTTTGGCCTTTACCGTTTCCACCAAAAGTCACAGCAGGACCTATTTCTTCACGGTAGTTAGAGAGACATATTTAGAACCAGTCATATGTCGAGAGCATCCACTGTCCAGGTACCAGATGCCCTTGTCCTGTAAAATTGAGAGTTTAAGTTTTTCTTGGTACCCATAGAACTATGGATCCAGAATTATCAGTAGGACTGGTGGAGTTAGTGACAGCCTTAACTGAGTTATCAGTTCTTGAGGCTGGAGTCTTGACTGAAGGAACAGTCTTGACAACCTTCTTTCCTTTGACTAAGTTATCAGTCTTAGGAGTTTTCTTTACCTTAGCTGATTTTTCAGTTTTGGTAGCATCAGGACACTTACTCGCAATATGGTCGTTAAATCCACAGTGATAACATTTGCGATATTGAAAGCGTTTAGTGGGGTCCAGGAAGTCTTTGAACTTCAGATGAGCAGGACCAGTACCAAGTATGCCTTTAGCATTGGACAGAGGAGGAATAGGTTTCTTCTCCAGGGTCTTTTGCTTCAGGTCAATCTTCAGTCTAGGAGCAGGATTTTGAGAAAAGGATTTTGTTCCTGAGACTGAAGGACCACCACCTAGAACTTTGTTCTTAGGTTTAGGATTCTTGGTCTTTGAAGGTGTTACAGTTTTGGATTTTTCCTTGGCTGTTTTCTTTTTGCTCTTAGGAGCACGTTCAGTGTGTGTGTTGGATGAAGAAGGGATGTTTTCAGGGGCATTAGGATCAGGGATAGAAGAAACAAACATTCCAAATTTAAGCATGGAACGATCAGGTCTAGGACATTCGCTAGTGAATCCAAGACCCCTTTTGTTTTTGACATTTCTCCCTGAGGCTAATATTTCATCAACCTTTTCAGAGGCGTCACTCCATCCTTTGATGGTGACTTTTTCAGCATTTAGTTCGGCCAAGGCTCTTTCTTTAGCAGCAAGAGCCTTTTCTCTTTCGATACAGAGAGTTTGATTAACAGTGACCTGATCCTTATAACTTTCTTCCAGAATGGTAAGTTGTTTTATCTTTTCCTGACACTCTCTGAGTTGATCACGAAGATCAATGTTCATTTTCTCAGCGGAGGTTTTACCATTCAGGGCTTTATAGAGATCAAGGGTTACAAGGTCTAGCTGAGTTAAGCTTTCAAGAGGGACAACAGGAATAGGTACCTGACTGGTAGATTCAGTCGCAGAGGTAGAAACTTCAGGAGCTTGAGTAGGAACCTCTTCAGGAACCTCTTCTATCTTAGCCATGAGAGCTAAGGTAGTTTCCTCAATAATGGCCATAAGTGCCACTTGAGTATCTTCCTCGTCAGATGAGTCATTAGAGGAGACATCATCCCAATCGCAGTCTTCTGCGATAAGACCTTTGCCTTTTCGTTGAGATTTCATCTTTTTGTACTTCTCTTTCAGGCGCTGGTATTTGGGGTTTTTAGAGGAAGATTTGGTAGAAGAAGGAGCAAACTGATTTTTCTTGTACCTGCAATCATTAGCAAAGTGTCCTTTGCCCTGACAATTGTAGCAGGTAGCAGTAGCCTTATCAACAGATTCTGTTTTAGGCTTATCAGTAAGAGTAAGAGGTTTCCTTCTTTGGAAGTTTCCCTTTTTGGCAAACTTCTTAAAAGAGCGAGTGAGAAGTGCAAGTGATTCATTAAAATCAGGATCTGAGTCTGACATGTCAGAATCAGAAGATTCTAATTCAGTGATGGTAACAGAAGGAGTAGCAACAGTAGGAACTGAATCAGAGACCAGTGCAACAGAGGTGCTTTTGGAATCTTTAGTATCTCTTATGAGATTCTTTTTCAGTTTCTTCTGTTGTTCACGGTTTAGAAGAATACCGTACAGCTCACTTAATGTGAGTGTCTTTATGTCTTTGGACATAGTTAAGCAGGAGGTGTAGG
The DNA here is from genome assembly GCA_030169165.1 of Centaurea solstitialis. Lineage (NCBI taxonomy): Eukaryota > Viridiplantae > Streptophyta > Magnoliopsida > Asterales > Asteraceae > Centaurea > Centaurea solstitialis. Next base: position 36,001,069 of record CM058043.1, read on the forward strand.
TTTCCCAATGTTCAGGAAGAGCTTCCATGAACTTGGTAACCACCTCAGAGTTAGGATAGATAGTACCAATAGTCTTCAGGTCGATCAGGAGACAGTTGAATCTCTGATGTATCTGGGAGAGAGTTTCATCCTTCTGATGAATAAAGCTTTCATACTGGCAAACCAAGAAAATCTTTCTTGATTCCATGAGAACAGCAGTACCTTCGTATTGAACACAGAGGGTGTCCCAAATCTCTTTAGCAGAGTGAAGGTGACAGACAGAGTGGAAGACGTCATCAGGGAGTGACATGGCAATGAGAGACCTAGCCTTAGTGTCAATGTTGACAAGGCGTCTGTCTTCATCATTCCAGTCAGTAACTGGCTTCACCAGTTCCCTTGCAGGGATAGGTGGTTGGTCGCCATCACCAGGGACAGCATGGACAGGTTGTGTAGGCACATGTGGTCCATTTTCCAAAAAGTATGGAATCTGGGGATCAGAACCAGATAGGAAAAGTTCCATCCTGGTTTTCCAAAGAGCAAAGTTGTCTTTGTTAAACCTTGGAGGTTTTCCAGCAGAACCGGTATCAAAGTACTTATCCTTAGCTTGAAGAGCCATGGATTTAGAGAGAGAGAGAGGATCACAAGATTTTTCTAAGAGAAGAAAATGAGAGCTTGTATCTGCTCTGATACCACTTGTTGGTCCTAAGGGGTGACCTTCAAGTAAGGATAGTGTATGGGATTATAGAAGGGGGGTTGAATATAATCACACAAATTTCACTTTTAAATTCATTGTTATATTAACAATATGAATTTACAGATTGTTGCGGAACAGAAAAGACTACAAGTCTAAACTAAACAATCTAAGTTCTTTCACTATGCACTAGAGTGAGAAGATGAGAAAAGATAGAAGATAGAGGAAATAAGAAAGAAAGGATTAGGGTATTTTTAGGATGAAGAAGAAGTATGGAGAACATCTCTTCACGTCCTATTTATACCCAATGCATTAAATGCATGCAGACTCACTTTTGTGTACGTGTCACACTTCAAGTGGTCTATTGTACTATTTACTATAAACAAATACCCTTTGCATGTTGTGCAAAAGAGGGTTTGTGTAAATAGTTGCCTTGAGGTCTGATAAGTACGGAAGGAACAGAAAAGAGACTGTCCTTATGTATTTTTGTGTCAGTAAAGGTGGATAATCCTTTTGTGCATTATATTAAGACATTACACTAATCCTTCAAGATCAGGATACTGATCAGTGAGTAGAGTCCTGATACTGATGTAGATCAGGAGTCACTGTATCCTGTTGAGTCTTCAGGATGTCATACAAATTTGAGCAGCCTGCTATCACTGAGTTCCGTCTTCAGATCACGAGCATGCTGTTCCTGTCATCAGCTAATTCTTCGACTTCGCTGATGGTTCTTTGAGTATGATCTTAATGTCTTCAGGAGATCTTCACTTTGGTGGTCAGGATCAGTAGACTGCAGAACAGACTCGTTCATCTCCTGATCTTGATCCTGATGATTTAAAACTACAAGTTACAACATAATTAACAAGGAATAACACTGAATAAACTCAATGATAATTCCTCAAGCTATAACTGAAAGTAAAGACCTATTCACTAAGCGAAGTTATAGGATCATTATCATTTCATCAGGTCTTAGGACAGCTGGATCAACAGCGACAACGGCTCACAATTTATAAGTGATAGAACTCGTACGTTCTGTGAAAAACGAGGGATCAAGTTAATCACTTCTACTCCAAGATACCCTCAGTCCAACGGATTGGCTGAATCGAGCAACAAAGTCATCATCAATTCAATCCGAAAAAGATTGAAATGGTCAAAAGGCAAGTGGGTAGAAGAACTACCATCAGTTTTATGGGCAAATCGCACGACACCAAGAGCATCAACAGGACAAACTTCATATTCTTTAGTATACGGATGTGAAGCGGTCTTGCCAATCGAAGCCCAAGTACCAATCGCCAGAAATCGTACGTTTGACCAAAATGCCATAAATTTATCTTACGATTTGGATGCTCTAGAAGAACTTCGAGAAAAAGCATTACGAACGATGGCTGCACAGAAGGGAATCGTCGAGAGACATTTCAACAAAAAGGTAAAGGCTAAAATCTTCCAAGTTGGAGACTATGTCTTACGACATGTGTTTCAAATCACACAAGAGTCAAACGCTGGTAAACTTTCCATCAAATGGGAGGGACCCTACGTAATTTCCAAGGTCGTTGGAAATGGAGCCTACAGACTTACGACAATGGAAGGTATGGAAATCCCACGTAGTTGGAATGCCCATTACCTCAAAAGGTACTATTTCTAAACCTATTTACATACGATTTATTCTTCATTATCCATTACTGACTTAGGCATCGGAGCGCCGTTGGCTAAGCCAACGGCCACCCCTTAGTCATTCTTCTTCGCAGGTATCGCACGATAAATCGCATGAATCGCACGATCAACGCAAATATCGCACGATTTAATTGCATGCTTATCGCAGGAATCGCACGACAAAAATCGCACGAATCGCAAGTAAACTGCTGTAACGCACGACTACTTCGCATGAGCGCAAGTCTATTCACCAGTCGCACGAATATTCTTATGAGTACAAAAGAAACGTTTCTAAACTTAAGTCTTAGGACTTTAAATAAACACATGCAAAGAACAAAGGCTATAACGCACGACATAAGGTTATAAACGCAAGACAAAAGCTAAGATCATACGACAAAGGCTAAAACACACGACAAACAATCATTGAATTAAAAGTTTTTCATTAAAACTTTGCTAAAACTAGCAAAATTACAAAAAGATGAAAAATAACAAAAGCTATTCTACGGGAGCAACAGAAGAGGGAGGATCCACGACGGGGGCTTCTTCGGTCTCCACTAGATGCACAAGGATGGATCCAGAAGTTTCAGGAACCTCCTCCTCGACACTGGCATCTTTGACTTCAACGGACTTCTCCTCTTCGACCGCAACATCCTCGTCCAGGCCTTTAAGCTCTTCTTCGTCAAGAAGATCCTCTGAACCCATCACCCGTACGAAGGAAGCCACCTCTTCACTTGCCATTTGTGAAGTAACAGTCCCGGCAGCCACACGTCGCATAAGCGCAGTACGTGCGACCACTCGGGCTAAAGCAGCATCCTCCTCGAGATCTTGGATCCTGGACGATAAAGCCTCCTCCCTCTCGGCCTTCTCCCGACGAACGACGAGCAGCTCTTTCTCCAGCTCCTGCGTACGATCCAGGGCCATCTTCAGCCGCTCCCGTTGTTCGACCTGGAACCGATCATTGATCTCCAGCTTCGATTCAAGGTCCCCAATTTGGACCGATTTGGTGTTAACCTCATCGGTCAGTTGGGCCAGCTTCTTCTTGGCTTTCTCAGCCTCCTTCTTGGCCAGTTTAGCGTCGTTCTGGTTCGACGCCATCTCCTCTTTAATCTTAGCCATCCGTGTATGGAGGCTAAGACTTGTTTGGAGAGCCTGCAAATAGAAAAAAGAAAAGATCAAAAAGGTAAATGAAAGAAACATGAAAGTCGTACGATGAAAAATACTTACCAAGAAGGAGATACCCGCGACAGAAGCGTCCAGGTCCTCGATGTCCGCCTCCTCCATACGCGCCTTCTGAGAAGGGGAGTGGAACTGCTCTAGAACAGAGAAGATGGACTTCGTCCTAATGACGTCGTCCACCATGAAGTCGGAGAGCATGTTGATGGTCATGGTCGTAAGACCAAACCCCTCCTTCTCCTTACCCTTACCAGCCTCCGACGAAGGCTGGCTTGACGCACCTACTTCCTTCGCAGGTGGAGCAAAGTGAATAGGGATCGCCTCAATCCCACCTTCAGCCTTTCGTTTGGCATCCTTAGGTGGGGTATCCAGAGAGACGTACGATGACCTCGTACGTTTAGCTACTAAGCCTTCACTGGCCGCAGCTTTCCTTTTGGCAGCACGAGCAGCCGCCTCCATGACCGACATCTTCTTGGAAGCTGAACCTGCATAAAAAGAAGAACCAGAGTTAGAAACGTACGACTAAAAATAAAACTAATTGTCATCGTAAGACAATTACCTTCCATATTTGTTTCTTCGATCACTTGCACCTCTTGTTTGACGTCGCTCTCGTCACCGCCCTTCGACGTCCTGTACGTACGATCCATCACACTATAACTCAGGAAGTGTGAGATCAGTGCGGTCGACTCTTCAGTAGTCTCAAACGTGAAGTTGACAGCTGCAAGAAAAACGTACGATTAATACATAAAAATAAACAAAAAATACAATAAAGAAAGACCAACGCCTAAGTTACCATTTGAGTTCCATTCAGGAACGACCCATGATTCATCAGTGACCGAAGACGTCTGGACAAAGACGTAACGAGATTTCCACCCTCGATCATTTACTTGCGTGCCATGAACAAGCATGGTATCATTCCTACCCTTAGGAAACAACCCGTAGCGGTTATAGGGCAGTCTCGTCACATTGTAGGCAGAGAGAAGGTCGTCGACTGAGAACGCACGACGACCCCAATCCTTGGTCACCCGTTCGATCACCAGGATGACGCGCTAGAATTGGGGCATCAGTTGCCCCGGAGATAAGTTGAATCGGTCATGAAAGCCCGAGAGAGTGGAGAGTACGGCCATCGAAAGCCGATCTTGAACGGATACTCGTACAAGGCAAAAAACCCCGACGGAGTATCCATTGGCCGAATTTCTCCGGCCACCCTAATCTGAGCACCCTCTGGCAACCCAGCAAGCTCTCTTAACTCCATAACTTCAAGGCTCTCCGAGATCGAACTACTAACTTCGCTCGACATGATTACCTCTAAACGGCCTAAACTACTTCTTAAGCGCAGAAATCTAAGAACTTCTAACCCTCTATTACTCTTATGTGCTATTGATTTCAGACGCATGAACAAGGGAGAGAGAGGTACCTTATATGCCTAGTCGCACGAAATCTTTGCCGAAATTAAATTCAGATTACGATTTGATCTCGCGAATCGGTTGAAAGTTAAGAAGATTTTGTAAAATCTTTCTTTAATCTAAACCCATGTATTTATAGTAATAATTCTGTGATAAGTCATCGAAAAACCACCAGGCCACGCGTCGCCAGATAGCCGTTAAAGGACACGTATCGCATAACAGCTATATGACGTCATATATGTTAACGTTAATTCGACCGTTAATCAACGTATTTTTACTCTTTGTCCAGCAAATTAAAGATTTAGATAAAATTAGAATTATTTTCTAAATCTTGGGGGCAAATTGTTAGGGTGAAAATCTACAATCGCACGACGACCGACTATAATCGTAAGACAAGTATTAAAACGATAATCCTGTATTAAGATAAGGTCCTGAGATAAAACCTAAAGGAGCTATCGAACAAAGATCATTAAACATCGAACGAATACATCGGATAAGTAGAACGATATTAATTATGTCGTACGACAATGCTAACGAATAAACATACGAAGTTCATATCTTTGATGCAGGCAAGCTGATTATCATATCTAACAATTGTCCATCTTTGAGAAAATCTGAGATTGAGTACTATGATATGCTCGTTGGAGTACATCATTACAATGGACATGTCTCAAGTTATAACTCGTTCGATGGAATCCAACGACACTAAGAGATCGACCGTTACAAGCAAGATTCTCGCAGCAGTTACAATCTGGACATTAACTCTAAGCAATACCGTTGGACAATTATAAACCAAGCATTAATGGTCAACAATACCGTTGGACGGTTACTTTCAAGCTACTATATAAGAAGGATGAAGCCATCATTTCAAGAGACGAAGTTCATTTGAAGCTTACAAGTTCTATACTGGATATTCTGTGATCATCAGTTGTAATTTACATTCGATTTCATTGTTATTTCACTTGTAATCGTACGATCGAAGCTGTATACTTAAAGGACATCACCCCTGATTGGTGATCATAGTGCACTGTCGACTTACTTTTCAGGTCGACCGCAGGTTTTTTCCTCCGCCGTGAGGTTTTTCCTGCGTCATCAATTTCTCTGTCTTATTTTATCTTTTCCGCACTTATTATCGATTGTAATTTCTTTCTCTCGACGGTTAAGCCTCACACATTTTCTTACGACATCGACTTGTGTAATTTTTTACATAAACAATCCCCAAAATATCCTTTTTTTTGAATAAATAGTTGTTTTCTTTTTTGTCAGTATTATCTTTTGGTGGTAGAATAGATAAGTTTTTTTGAAAATAAAATAATAAGATAAAATTTAATAGAGGAAACTTGTTGGTAGAGATAAGGTCAAAGTAGCTTAAATACCTACACTTAGTCTATCTCATTATCACCTATCGCCTCATCTTTTGGTTAGTTGGGTAGTGATAGGGTTTAGAGTAGCTAGTTGGGTATAGATAAAAGAGACCTAGCTTTATCTTTTCACCCATCCTTTTGTGCCAGTTGAGAGAGAAAGAGAGAAAAGAGAGAAAAGAGAAGAAAGAGCCGGTGGTGTAAACCGCAAGCCGGACGGCGAGTGTTGGTCGTGGTGTTGGGAATCGAGGGATACAAGAACATGCACAGCGGAATAAAAACCCGATTCCCAATCGAGGATCCAATCCCAAACCATACAGACACAATAAAGGGTGTTTGGTGGATTACTTTTGCGAACAATAACTCCGAAACGCAAGCAGGGGATACACCGCTACTGGCACCGGTTGAGAAGGTTGCTAGACCACCACCGAGGATTACCCGAAACACGAATGCGGACCTTCCTCCTACTGGATTCTGGCGCCGGTTTTGGGAGAGGGAGAGAGAGAGATTTTTCTGGGTTTTTGAACTGAATCAATCAATTAACTGATACCCTAAACCCTTTATTTATATGGACAAAACAAGCAGTGTTTGATTCCATATATAATTCTTGGTAATTATCTCTGAAATAACTTCCATATTTATCCAATTAATTAATCTAACTGATTAATCAATTATAAATAATTAAACTAATTATTTATTTCTTTTTCTCTCTAAATAATTAATTAACCAATTAATTATTTCCCATAATCCAAACATTCTCATTTTGGTGTGCAGCAGTGTGACCTACTAGTGTCTTATAACATTGGACACGATAACCCTGTTACTGTCTCGCACATAATCCTAACAGACTCCCACTTGTGCTAGACATGTAACTGAACTGTTATCATTCGCCTAAGGAGGTCCCTAGCCAGACGCTTAGGTTAACCAGTTATAAGATCTCTTATATCCAGAGATACAATTCACGCTTGAATTTGTACACAGGTTCATTCCTTTTGCACACGATATTTCTAAAGTGATTTAAGACATGGAGTGGAGGATTCATTTCTTTAAATCAAGTATTTCTTGACTCTGATTTCGATTGCCTGCAGTAACGGATATTACTAAATAACCCCTGTTATTCTATCCGAGCGTGGCCACGCGTTTTTCTGCCAATCTTAATTGTCAAGGGGCCCGGAAATATCTCTCTTTTGAAAGAGGTGCAAATTCCTTCTTGACTACTTGCATTTGGATCCACGGCTTCCGCTGCATCTAGTCACGTCCCGTATGGCCACCCAGTTACGGTGCAGCGTTAGTACGCGCTAAGAGTACAGTGTTCCTCGTGTTCCCAAACCAAGTATCTCAGGTCTAAGGACAACCTATCAAGTCAGTGCCTATGACTAAGGCTCCATGAAGCAGACTTGATTACTGGTCACTTCCAATACCCAAACACTCTGATGAGTATCTACAAATACTTGGTCACATCACTTGTGCTTTTATTCTTTACTTTGAATAAATCATCAAGTATTTATAATAGCGTCAAACTCCCTATTGAAATTCCCATTTCAATAAGTGGCTACGGAAATTTAGATTTCATACAAGACTTTGTAGAATCATGGATACGTTAAATATGCCAAAAAATAGTTAATTTAGAACAATCATGAAATTAAAACCTCCATTTATTTCCAACACACTGTGAAATAAAACTTTACATGATTACATTGTTTCTAAATTAGACTATAGTAATAATTAATAAACTAAGTACTAGCTATTGGCTTCCAGGTACTGCATCCCAATGGAATTCGCATGTGCCTCATGCTTTGCCCTTGCTAGTGGCTTTGTCAGCGGATCTGCGACATTGTCTTCTGTTGGAATCTTGCATATTCTTACATCTCCTCTTCCAATGATCTCTCGGATGAGGTGATACTTTCTGAGCACGTGTCTCGACTTGTGATGCTCTCTAGGTTCCTTTGCTTGCGCCACGGCTCCTGAGTTATCACAGAATATATCGATCGGTCTCGAGATACTGGCAATCACTCTGAGATCCGATAGAAAATTCCTCAGCCAGACAGCTTCCTTTGCCGCATCAGATGCTGCAATGTACTCTGCCTCTGTAGTTGAGTCTGCAATCGTGTCCTGCTTCGAGCTCTTCCATGAGATCGCACCTCCGTTTAGGGTAAAGACATACCCTGACTGTGACCTGAAGTCATCTCTGTCGGTCTGGAAACTAGCGTCAGAGTACCCGGTGACACTAATTTCATCCTCAGTACCTCCAAAGACCAAGAACATTTCTTTCGTTCTTCTCAGATATTTGAGAATGTTCTTGACAGCCACCCAATGGGGTTCACCCGGATTCTGTTGGTATCTGCTCGTAACACTTACTGAGTAAGCAACATCGGGCCTAGTACATAGCATGGCATACATAATCGATCCAATTGCAGAAGCATATGGGACCGATTTCATCCTGTCCTGATCTTCACTAGAAACAGGACACTGTGTTTTACTTAACACTATGCCATGTTGCATTGGAATGAATCTTTTCTTGGATTCATCCATCCTGAATCTCTTCAGTACTTTGTCAATGTATGTACTCTGACTAAGTCCGATAAGCCGCTTAGATCTGTTTCTGTAGATCTTTATACCTAGTATATAAGCGGTTTCTCCAAGGTCTTTCATCTGGAAACATTTACTTAACCATTCCTTAACACTCTGTAAAGTTGGTACATCGTTTCCTATGAGTAGTATGTCATCTACATACAAGACCAGGAAGGTTACTATGCTCCCACTGAACTTGGTGTAAACACATGGCTCGAACTCATTTTTAGCGAAGCCAAACTCTTTGATTCGCTCATCAAAGTGTAAGTTCCAGCTTCGAGATGCTTGCTTCAATCCATAAATAGATTTTAGCAGTTTACACACCTTATTAGGATTCTTAGGATCTTCAAACCCCTCTGGTTGTTCCATATAGACGTCTTCTGTTAATTTTCCATTTAGAAAGGCTGTCTTGACGTCCATTTGCCAAATCTCGTAGTTAAAGTACGCTGAGATGGCCATTAGAATCCTAATTGACTTCAACATTGCCACTGGTGAAAAGGTTTCATCATAGTCAATGTCATGAGTTTGCGTGAATCCTTTTGCAACCAGTCTGGCTTTGAAGGTGTGTACGTTTCCATCCATGTCGGTTTTCTTCTTGAAAACCCATTTGCGTCCAACAGCCTTACAGTGTTGTGGCAAATCAGTCAACTCCCAGACTTGGTTGTCGTACATGGATTGCATCTCGGCCTTCATGGCTTCCTGCCATTGTTCAGACTCACTGCCTGACACAGCTTCTCCATAGGATGTTGGTTCATTCAGGTCTCCGCTATCTTGAGAGACTAGGAACCCAAGATACCTATCTGGTTCTTGTCTTACCCTGCTGGATCTGCGAAGGTCCTGTGTTTGCACTTCCTCAATCGGCTCTGATTGAGGTTCAACATTGTTATGTTGAATTTCTGGCTCAACAACTGGTGTAGTGCTTTCTTCGTCTACTATCTGTAGATCTACATCCTTTCTGGTGTTCTCTAAACTGAGAAACTTTTCTTCCAGAAATTTTCCATTTCGAGCAACAAACACTTTGTTCTCTTCAGGGTTGTAGAAATAATATCCCACGGTGGTCTTGGGATATCCAACGAAGAAACACTTGTCGGATTTGGGTTTGAGTTTTTCTGAGGTAGGTCGTTTGACGTAAACCTCACAACCCCAAATTTTCAGAAAAGATATGTTGGGTTTCTTACCCTTCCATAACTCGTATGGAGTCTTTTCTACCGACTTTGTTGGCGCTCTGTTCAGTATGTGTGCTGCTGTTTCGAGCGCGTGTCCCCAGAATGATACTGGCAGCGAAGAATGACACATCATCGTTCGTACCATGTCAAGCAAAGTACGATTTCTCCTTTCTGATACACCGTTCATCTGAGGTGTATACGGAGGTGTAAGTTGGGATACAATCCCACACTCCATCAGATGATTGTCAAACTCATCACTGAGATATTCGCCACCACGATCTGACCGTAAGAACTTGATCCTCTTGTCAAGTAGATTTTGTACTTCATTCTGATATTCCTTGAATTTCTCAAAGGTTTCAGATTTATGTCTCATTAAGTAGACATAACCATATCTACTGAAGTCGTCAGTGAAGGTAATGAAGTACCGGTATCCTCCTCTTGCTACATGACTGAAAGGTCCACATACATCTGTGTGGATTATTTCGAGCAAGTTAGTAGCCCTTTCATTCTCACTGTTGAAAGGTTGCTTTGTCATTTTGCCAGATAAACAAGATTCGCAATTATCAAAAGGTTAATAGTCGAAATTGCCAAGAAAACCTCCTTTTAGGAGTAGTTCAACGCGTTTCTTGTTTATATGGCCCAAACGACAATGCCAGAGGTAAGTTTGATCCTCAATATCCTTGGATCGCTTACTTATATGATAGATTTCACTACTGTTGTCTTGTAGATTTACTGTATATAGACCATTTACGGGTGTCGCTTTAAAATAGAAAATATTATCTTTAAAAACAGAAAGCATCTTATAATCATATTTGTAATGAAAACCTTGGTCTACTAACAAATCAAAAGACAATACATTCTTAATCATATTTGGAATATAATAACAATTATCCAGTTCCAAAACTAGACCCGAGGGTAAACTAAGACTATAAGATCCCACGGCTTCAGCAATCAACGGAGTGCCTTCGCCCACTCGTAGGTTCGAACGGTCCTTCCTCAGAGTCTTTCTTCTAGTGAATCCCTGTAAATGATTACAAATGTGGTTACCACTGCCTGTATCAATTACCCATGATTCATAAGAAGTGATTAAGCAATCTATCATAAAGATACCTGGAGTATCGGGTAAACCGATATCCATCTGGTCGATGTTCATCGAGTGTTCGCAAATATCCTCGCTGCCGCATTCTGGGCAACTCAGGTCTCCCAGCTCATCAATTATGTCAGTGTCCATGAGATTCGCAGGTTCGGGTACTGGCTCCAGACTGGCCAGGATGTCTTCATGAACTTTATCCACGTCGTTCTTTGGTTCCTTCATGTAGGCACTAGCTGTGTCCTGAACTTCCTTTGTTAGGGAGAACCACATGAGATACACTAACTCCTCCTGAGTCATCTTGTACCCCAGACGTGATAAACACTTAAAAAGCCTTCTCATATCAATAAGATGGTTTTTAACTGACTGACCCTTTTGTAGCTTCAGGGAGAGAATCTCTTGCATGATCAAAAGCTTGCCCGTGTGCTTGTAGAAACCTAACTGGTTTTCTACATTCCTTACGACCTCATGACAGAATTTCTCTCTTAAGTCTCCCGTGAACTCGGGTGACATAGAGAAAACTAGAATCGACATTACATCCGACTCATCTGCCATGAACCTAAAATATTCAGCAAATTCCTCTTTTGGGGCATTGCTTCTGGGTCGTGACATGGGCTTATTGATCACATAAAGCTTACCCTGGGCACTCAAAACATTCTGTAAGTGCAACTTCCAAACTGGAAAGTTCTGGCCCGTAAGCTTCCACTTGCCCGTAATAAGGCGAAGTGATTCCTCAGGTGAATAAAACGGAATGCTAATTGGAGACATCTACAGAAGAATATAAATTCCACTTTAGTTTATAATTATATAATTCTAATAAATTATTACCCCTAAAATAAATTTATTAGACTAGAATCCATATTTCACATGTGTCGGGAAGCATGTGATCATGTCAAACCGACTCATGCGATCTATGGTAGGTAACACTATACCAATCGTATTCCTATCTGAAAATACGACTTCTAGATCGTCGGGACATCGGATATTAATAATCCGTGCATATTTAGTCCCTCTAGTGCATTTTGGCCTGGTACCACCCAGTGAATAAATAATTACCAAAATAGATTGCACCACTCGGGACCTGGACAAACTCTGGCCGGTACCACCCGGAGATAATTCGCAGAGTTTTATCTCCTTCCAGTTTCGGTTTGAACACGGGCGTTCATAGTGTGTGCACTTACAACGCCCTATGTACCTTACACCGGAAGTGCCCCTAAAGTGGGTTGCACTTACTAATCTATGATTTCTAACAAGGGTTTAAATTGCCAGTTTTCTTTTTCAAAAATCTTTGAAAAACTGGATCCAAATACTAACTGTATTTGTATCCTTTTAATTTTTTAAACAATCCGTTCAAAAGGGCAATTTATATTTAATAACAATTACGTAAATTAAACAACCACGCAATTTAAATATAAAAAGCATAGTCATAGCCTAAACCCTTAAACTAATGTTGTTTTGTGAGCCAACACAAAACAACGGTCTCAATCCCTAAGTGACAAAAGTCTTCAACTTCTGGCACTCCCACTGGCTCCGAGATCCATGGTCGTCGTCCTTGTCTCCGTCTCGATGTAATTAAAATAATTATTACAAATGGGTTTAAATGGCACGCAGGCCTCCCAACTAGTCTAATAAAAACATTAAAATTACAAAAGGGTTGTAAATGGCACGCAGGCCTCCCATCTAGTCTAAAACGGATAAAATAAAACACAACCACGGGTCTAAAAGGGTTCAGCTATGACTCAACATAATTAAACGAATTAAAATACAACTGAATTTTAACCGGATAATTATAAAACCAAAAAATAATTTAAAACAAATAAATCAATTTAATCCTGAGAAACGTTTTAAACCTATCTGGTTAATAAACGATTCCCACATCGACGTCTATCCGGAAACGGATTTCACACAGGACCCGTTAATGAAAAACGATCGAAAAACTTATCGATTCCAATTGATCGAAAAACTTCCGAAATCATCACCATTGATACCGGTCGGATCTGAACACCAATCGATCACCACCAACCACCAACCATCGACCCGCCGCTCTTGGTAGTCGGCCGGTGGTTTGCTACCATCGGCGATGACGATGACGCGAACGCCACCGCCACCGCCGTGGCTTACGCCCGGTCAATCGACAACAGCCACCGCCATCGCCGAAGACCGGCTATCACCATTGTTCGCCGGCGACAGCAGCGGCTCATAAGCCACTACCGCCGCCTCTCGTTTCGGCAGTGGCCGATGCCGCGGCATAGCAGCAATCAACCACCGCCACCGTCTATCCGCCGGCGACCGAAAACAAGACGCCATCGCCGCCACCACCACAAACGGTGGTGTGGCGGTCGATTGGGAGTACGACGGCAGCAGCGGAAGTCGCCTCCACCACCGCCGCCTCCCGGCGTGAACAACAATACCACCACTACTGCCGACGGCAGTGGTAATAACCACCGCCACCGATCGGCGGTTAACAAAAACCATCAACGCCGCCACCACCACATACGGTGGCGTGGCGGTTTGTTCTTTGTCCGACCCAGCGCCGCCACACGACGGCTGTGATTTCCAACCGACACCACCGCCACCACAATCGGTGGTGCGGTGGTGGTTTTCTGTTTCCGATCGAAGCCACCGCCACCACAAACGGTGGTGCGGTGGTGGTTCGAGTTTGTAGCCGACGCCGCCACTACTCACGGTGGCGCGGCTGGTGGTTTGGTTCGCAAAGACAGCCGGCGGCCACCACAAACTGTGGTGAGCCGTCGTGGTGATCGAGTGGTCGGCGATCGACCTGGTGGTCCAACCGGCTAACGGCCGTCGTTCCACCGTCGATCGCATCGATTCGTTAGGTTTTCAACAAAAGATTCAATTTTTAAAACCAACTATATGAATAAAAATTAAAGCTTTTAAAACCTAATCAGTTTATCAACCTGATCTGCAGGTTTAGGAAGTGGCTCTGATACCACTGTTGGGAATCGAGGGATACAAGAACATGCACAGCGAAATAAAAACCCGATTCCCAATCGAGGATCCAATCCCAAACCATACAGACACAATAAAGGGTGTTTGGTGGATTACTTTTGCGAACAATAACTCCGAAACGCAAGCAGGGGATACACCGCTACTGGCACCGGTTGAGAAGGTTGCTAGACCACCACCGAGGATTACCCGAAACACGAATGCGGACCTTCCTCCTACTGGATTCTGGCGCCGGTTTTGGGAGAGGGAGAGAGAGATTTTTCTGGGTTTTTGAACTGAATCAATCAATTAACTGATACCCTAAACCCTTTATTTATATGGACAAAACAAGCAGTGTTTGATTCCATATATAATTCTTGGTAATTATCTCTGAAATAACTTCCATATTTATCCAATTAATTAATCTAACTGATTAATCAATTATAAATAATTAAACTAATTATTTATTTCTTTTTCTCTCTAAATAATTAATTAACCAATTAATTATTTCCCATAATCCAAACATTCTCATTTTGGTGTGCAGCAGTGTGACCTACTAGTGTCTTATAACATTGGACACGATAACCCTGTTACTGTCTCGCACATAATCCTAACACGTGGTTCCTGCGACGCGGCGGCAGAAGGCCGTTGTGGCTGCGGTGGTTGTTCCCGGTCAGATTCCGGCGACTGATGCCGTTACTGATGGACGAACCGGCGGCGGTGGTGGGATCTGCCGCTGCTGTTGTCGTGGCGGTAGTCCGGCAGCGGTGTCGCTTCGGGTTGGCGAAGTTTTCGGACCCGTACGTAGTCCGTTACACCGTTAAGCATGTTATAATTAGGATCGGTTAGGTTAGCTTGAGACTATCGAGTCAGCTGGTTCCTTTTGAGATTGTCGAGTAATTGGTTATTATGTGTGTAGGTGGATAATTCTGACTCGTTTTGAGAATTCGTGATTCGTCCGTATTAATTATTTTCGCACTCGAGGTGAGTTTCACTATATGTATTTATTGTTATTATGGATGTATGTATGCATAATTGTGTGTGAAAGGGAACCACATGCCCTTGATAAGTTGTGGGGGCGGACTCGCGTCCTAAGCTGGCGAGAAAAAGGGAACCACATGCCCTTGATGAGTTGTGGGGGCAGATCCGTGTCCAAAGCTGGCGGAAAATTATTATGTTCTTATGAGAATAATTGTTATGATATTTTGATATGATATATGGTATTTGATTTGTTGTGGCGAACTTGATGGCACCGTTATGGTGCGTGCGTGCATGATAATGCTAGGTACGTATAGTGTTTGCTCACTAAGCTTATAGCTTACCCTTTTAGTTGTTTCCTTTTTTTTCCAGGTTCGGGATCAAGTAGGATAAGGGCAAGGCCCCGGTTTGATGCTAGCGGCGAGATTGGTTCCGACGACTTCTGAATATTCACTATTTATTATTTAATTGAACCTTATTCATTTAGGATGACTGTAATAAATTTTATTTAGCGCATTTTTTTATATAATTGTTTATTTGAATCTGTAATAATGTAGATAATTATTTTTCTTAAAATTTATTAGTTATTTGTGTTTTTAAAATAATTGGTGTTACAACTTGGTATCAGAGCCTAGGTTTAAGAGAATCAGTACACACGCTTGCGAGTGTGTGTGTGGTTGGACTTAAACTAGGAGATTTTTTTTTAAAAAAAATTTTAACAGAGTCGGAACCGTCGGCTAGAGTTCAAAACGGGGGTGAGCAATACTTACGTTACCTTTTGTTGTTGACATGTTGTGATGCTAAGTTAAGCGTAGAGTTATATGCTAATAATTGTATGCATGCTATGTGAAATTGGGAATAATTGTTGCACATATAGTCCTGGAATTGGGATTTTGAGGATAGTACCAGGACCTAGTCCATACGATGATGATTTGGTAAGGGATTTCTAGACATGTTCTCGTTTGATTGTTGTCTAGCGACCCCGAACCGATTGTCATTACCGGTTGGGTATAGTAGTACGGGCCCAATTAATAGTACTACTATAAACACCTGTATGGACTAAGATTTGGTTAAATCTTGGTAATCTCAATAAAAGGACTAGTTATGGAAGTTGGGTAGCTATGTGATGGCTAGGATGACCACGAGGTCAGCAGTGTATGTAAACTGGAAGCAAAGGCACTTGTTAGTCGTTAGGGTTGCATGCGCACTAACGACCAGTAGTAAGCTGTGTGTAAGCGTTACATGAGTTAGGGAGTGTAGTGAGACACTCTAACTAGGGTTAACTGCGTGACCCAAGGTATAAACTGTTCCTAAACTTTTGCTTAAACGTTCAGTATGGTGGTTACAAAAAGAAATTCGGGTAGCGAGGAGCCGGAGACTCCAGACTTGCGGGATATCATCGCCTCGCAGATTACTGAGACTATGCAGCAGATTCTGCCGGGATTATTTGCCCAAATGAAGGACGATCAGGCTGTGGATCAGAGGATCGACACGGCTTTTGCCTCTCGTGGGTCGACGTCGGGGAGCAACAATCAGGCCCAGAGACGTTCCAACACTTTCAAGGATTTCATGGCGTGTCAACCGCCACATACGAGGGTCGGAAGGACCCTATCGCATGCTCATGTTGGATTTCCGCGGTCGAGGGCGTTTTCCGTACTTGCGGTTGTCCAGAGGGAATGAAGGTGTTCTACGTTGCGAATCTACTACGAGACGCTGGTAAGGATTGGTGGGGGCTGATACTGAAGAGCCACACGGAGGAGCAGATATCGGCGATGACTTGGGAGGCTTTCAGAGAGTTGTTTGAGGAGCAGTTTGCACCGCGGATCGAGAGAGAGAGGATCACGGCGGAGTTCCTGAAGCTGGCACAGACTACGGAGACGGTGAACGAAATCACCGATCAGTTCTTGGAGAAATCCTTATTTTGTCCTGATTACGTGGGTAACGAGACAATGAAGATGTACCGTTACCAGGGGGTGCTGAAGCCCGAGATTAGAGAGTTCGTGAGCACGACAACGTGCAAAAGCTTCAAGGAGATGGTCGAGAAGGCGCGATCGCGGGAGCTGTTCCTCGAGGAGCAACAGCGTGGGAAGCGAAAGGCGGAGCAGTCGATTGTACCGGTGAGGAAGTTTAAGGGGCCGAGGACTGATGGCAGGAGAGTTTCCAGTGGGTGCCCCAAATGCGGGAGGAACCACCAGGGCGAGTGCCGACTACCTGAGTCGGTGTGTTTTAAGTGTGGCAAGCCGGGCCACAAGAGTAAGGATTGTGGGGTCGCCCCGAAGACCTGCTTTCATTGTTTCCAGCCTAGGCACATCAAACCCAACTGTTCGAAGCTAGCTTCGGCCCAGCCACAGGTTCAGGCACCAACTCCTGCCACGCTCCGCATCACCGACAGCTCCACCGGGAAGAAGGGTGGATCCTCGACCAGCCGTGGTAGAGCTTTCCAGATGACGGCCGAGGAGGCTCAGTCAGCACCAGATGTGGTTACAGGTACACCTTACTTTATGTGTTTGAACTGTTATTGATGTGTGACATGCTTATGGCTTGCTTAGAGATGCGCTAGGTGTAACCTGTGTTTCTTTAAACGTTTATTGTTAAACTTAGGCGTTTTCCTGTGAACGAAAAACCTGCTTTGGTTCTCTTTGATTCGGGAGCTACCTGGTCGTTTGTGTCTAGTGCTTTCTGCAAGGACTTTCGGCTAGAGCAGGGCAAACTAGCCAGTCCTTTGGCGATCGATATAGCAGCTGAGAAGGTGAGAGTATGTGAGGACGTCTACCGAGGCTGCACTATAGTGATTCATGGGGTGCCTTTTAGTATCGACTTGATACCCACCCCCATGAATGGGATCGACGTGATAGTTGGAGTTGACTGGATGTTTCGGAACCACGGCACGGTAGTTTGCGCGGAGCAGCTAGTCCGCATCCAGGACCCAAGTGGGGGAGAGCTCGTGGTATATGGCAAGGGGCGAAGGGATCGGCTAGCGTTCTGTTCTGTCGCGAAGGCGCGGAAGTGGCTTCAGCGTGGATGCACGGGTTACTTGGCATATGCGGTGACCAGCCAGGCAGAGGATCGGAAGTTGACGATTGCTGATGTTCCTGTAGTGAGTGAGTTCCCTGATGTGTTTCCGGAGGACCTACCGGGCATTCCGCCTGATATACAGGTTGAGTTCGGGATCGACCTAATACCCGGAGCAGCCCCAATTGCGAGGGCTCCGTACCGTTTGGCGCCACCCGAGTTGCAGGAGTTGGCCAGTCAGTTGCAGGAACTCTCGGAGAAAGGGTTCATCCATCCGAGTAGCTCACCGTGGGGTGCGCCGATCTTGTTCGTGAAGAAAAAGGACGGGAGTCACCGGATGTGTATTGACTACAGGGAGCTCAACAAGGTTACCATCAAGAATAGGTATCCCTTACCTAGGATTGATGACTTGTTCGATCAGCTCCAGGGGGCGACTTGGTTCTCTAATATCGATCTACGATCAGGCTATCACCAACTCAAGGTGAAGGAGGCGGATGTTCATAAGACCGCCTTCAAGACCCGTTATGATCACTACGAGTTCCTGGTGATGCCTTTCGGTCTCACCAATGCCCCAGCTGCTTTTATGGACCTGATGAATCGGGTTTGTCGGTCGATGCTGGATAGATCGGTGATTGTTTTTATCGATGACATCTTGATCTACTCGAGGACGAAGGAAGAGCACGTGACGCATCTGCGAGAGGTACTTAAGGTGCTGCGGAGAGAGCGGCTTTACGCTAAAATCTCAAAGTGCGCTTTCTGGTTACAAGAAGTCCTGTTCTTGGGGCATCTTGTTAATCGGGAAGGCATTAAGGTGGACCCGGCAAAGATTGAAGCGGTGATGAGCTAGGAGGTCCCGAAGACTCCTTCAGAGATCCGGAGTTTCCTGGGGTTGGCTGGGTACTATCGCCGGTTTATCCAGGATTTCTCCCGGATCGCAGTTCCGTTGACAAGGCTGACGAAGAAGAGTGACCCTTATGTATGGGGACCAGATTAGCAGACGGCGTTCGAGACGTTGAGACAGAGATTGTGTGAGGCACGGGTCCTGACGCTTCCCGAGGGCGTTGAGGACATGATGGTGTATTGTGACGCTTCACACCTTGGGTTGGGGTGTGTTCTGATGCAGAGGGGGCGGGTAATAGCTTACGCGTCGAGGCAGTTGAAGCCTCACGAGGCTAATTACCCCACGCATGACCTTGGAGGATATGCTCCGAGCTTGTGTTCTGGATTTCGGAGGTAGTTGGGATACGTATCTACCTTTGGTGGAGTTTTCGTATAACAACAGTTATCACTCGAGTATCGGGATGCCTCCGTATGAGATGTTGTACGGAAGGAGATGTCGAACCCCAATCTGTTGGGGTGAGGTCGGTCATCGTGTTCTTGGGAGCACAGAGGTGGTTCAGCAGACTATCGAGCATATTCAGAGGATCAGAGAGCGGTTACGGACCGCTCAGAGTAGGCAGAAGAGCTACGCTGATAAGCGGAGGTCAGACTTGGAGTTTCAGGTAGGTGATCGCGTCTTGCTAAAGGTTTCACCCTGGAAGGGGGTGATTCGGTTCCGCAAGAGAGGCAAGCTCGGGCCCCGTTATATTGGACCGTTCACGGTCCTTGCCCGTGTTGGGAAGGTGGCCTACCGGTTGGAGTTGCCGGAAGTGCTCGGCCAGATCCACAACACATTCCACGTATCTCAGTTGCGCAAGTGTCTCGCTGACGAGACGGCGCACATACCTTTGGACGACATTCAGGTGGATGAGAGCATGAATTACGTCGAAAGGCCAGTTGCAGTGTTGGAGCGGAAAGTGAAGAAATTGCGCAATAAGGAAATCGGAATCGTGAAGGTGCAGTGGCAGCATCGAAAGGGTTCCGAGTGGACTTGGGAGCCGGAGGCAGAGATGCGTGAGAGGTACCCGGAGCTCTTCTCAGACTGATTTCGGGGACGAAATCCTGGTAAGTGGGGGAGAGTTGTAACATCCCCAAAATATCCTTTTTTTTGAATAAATAGTTGTTTTCTTTTTTGTCAGTATTATCTTTTGGTGGTAGAATAGATAAGTTTTTTTGAAAATAAAATAATAAGATAAAATTTAATAGAGGAAACTTGTTGGTAGAGATAAGGTCAAAGTAGCTTAAATACCTACACCTAGTCTATCTCATTATCACCTATCACCTCATCTTTTGGTTAGTTGGGTAGTGATAAGGTTTAGAGTAGCTAGTTGGGTATAGATAAAGGAGACCTAGCTTTATCTTTTCACCCATCCTTTTGTGTCAGTTGAGAGAGAAAGAGAGAGAAAAGAGAGAAAAGAGAAGAAAGAGAGAGAAGAGAAGGTCGCCGGATTCCGGGAAGGTCGCCGGAGACGAGTGACGGCAGACGGTGGAACGCGGGTGGTGATCGCGTAGGTAAGGTTTCGAACCCCCTCCTCTCTTGTTAGCGACTTAGGGTTCTGGTTCTCGCGTTTTCTGGGGTTGGCGATGGTGGTGGCGTACGCCGGCTGTGGCCGGCGACGTGGTGGTATCGGTGGTGTTGGAGACCGACGGCGGTCGTCTGCTGTTCCGCTTGGTGGGGCGGCGACTGCCGGATCCACCTCGTCGGCGTTATAGAGGGTGGCCAACGGATCTGGTTGTTTGCGTGGCGGCATCTCGCGACGGCGAAGGCCGAGGAGCGGTGGCGCCGCTCAACCACGCCTAACGCCGGCGAAGGCGGCAGTGTGTGTTGTTGTTGTTTTCGTTCGGCGAAGGTCGAAAGCCTACGGGATGGTGGCCGGAGTTAACGGGTCGACGACCTCGGTCCCGGCCGAGGTTCTGATCGACGGCGGGGTGGTGGCCGCCGGCTACAGCCGGTGGTGTAAACCGCAAGCCGGACGGCGAGTGTTGGTCGTGGTTCCGGCGACGTGGCGGCTGAAGGCCGTTGTGGCTGCGGTGGTTGTTCTCGGTCAGATTCCGGCGACTGATGCCGTTACTGATGGATGACCCGGCGGCGGTGGTGGGATCTGCCGCTGTTGTCGTCGTGGCGGTAGTCCGGCAGCGGTGTCGGTTCGGGTTGGCGAAGCTTTCGGACCCGTACGTAGTCCGTTACACCGTTAAGCATGTTATAATTAGGATCGGTTAGGTTAGCTTGAGACTACCGAGTCAGCTGGTTCCTTTTGGGATTGTCGAGTAATTGGTTATTATGTGTGTAGGTGGATAATTCTGACTCGTTTTGAGAATTCGTGATTCGTCCGTATTAATTATTTTCGCACTCGAGGTGAGTTTCACTATATGTATTTATTGTTATTATGGATGTATGTATGCATAATTGTGTGTGAAAGGGAACCACATGCCCTTGATGAGTTGTGGGGGTGGACTCGCGTCCTAAGCTGGCGAGAAAAAGGGAACCACATGCCCTTGATGAGTTATGGGGGCAGATCCGTGTCCAAAGCTGGCGGAAAATTATTATGTTCTTATGAGAATAATTGTTATGATATTTTGATATGATATATGGTATTTGATTTGTTGATGCGAACTTGGTGGCACCGTTATGGTGCGTGCGTGCATGATAATGCTAGGTACGTATAGTGTTTGCTCACTAAGCTTATAGCTTACCCTTTTAGTTGTTTCCTTTTTTCCAGGTTCGGGATCAGGCAAGGATAAGGGCAAGACCCCGTTTGATGCTAGCGGCGAGATTGGTTCCGACGACTTCTGAATATTCACTATTTATTATTTAATTGGACCTTATTCATTTAGGATGACTGTAATAAATTTTATTTAGCGCATTTTTTTACATAACTGTTTATTTGAATCTGTAATAATGTAGATAATTATTTTTCTTAAAATTTATTAGTTATTTGTGTTTTTAAAATAATTGGTGTTACACTTCACTATCCACCTCCACCGCAACCTACCTCCACCACACCTCTTTCTGGCAACCCATCATCGGCCACCACTCGTAAACACATAACCACAACCAGATCTGGCCACCCATCACCTCTCTTTAAGTCCACATTTCTCTTCGGAACCCAGATCTGCTTTAATCAGTTGCCGGCTTCAGATCTGAAAGTGAAATGAGTGTCGGCTTTGGAGCTTTGATGGTGGCTATGGTGATAGTGGGTGATTTGGTGGTGGCGGTGGCTATGGTGGTGGTGGGTGGTTTTGTGGTGGTAGTTGTGGTGGTGGTGGCTATGATGGTGGTGGGTGTTGGTGGGTCTCATCTGATATTTATTAATAATAATATAATAATACATTTGTTTTATTTTTAATTAAAAAAGAAATAAATATGAATAGGACGAAAATACTCTTGGAGTTAACTGGTCTATTTAACAGAAGTTAGTTCGATGAACCAAAATTAAAGTAAAGTGGCAACCTCGATGACTATTCGCGATATTAATTCACTTAAGAGACCAAAGTTAAAATAAAAGTGACAACCACATGGACCAAACGTGTAAATTCACTCAAAATAATAGGTAAACAAAGCGAAAAAACTTTAAAGAAAAAATAAAATAAACGAGGGTTATATGTAACCGTGAAACAAACAGACTTTTCTCATTTCGGCATTGGCGGTTTGAAATCTCTACCGACCTAATCGGCGGCTTTCATTTTCCGCTAGGTGTCCAATTTTTTCTTTCACAGATTCTTCTCCCTTCAACAACATTCTCCGTCAAACCCTCTCACTATAACTTTCACACGCATAATGTGATTCCTTCTCTCTCTCTCTCTCTCTCTCTCTAACTCTCTCTCTCTCACACACACACAAACACACACGAATTTCGAATCCTCCTTTTTTGTAATAATGGATTCGATCATCTTACCGGCGGCCAGTTTTTCCGGCGGTGTTGTTTCTGCTTCACAATTACGCAGGCTACCGTCTGCATCTTCTTCACACACTACCGGCGGTCTGCGTCTGCGGAAATCATGCCTTAATGATTCATCACGACGGTTCTCGAACCGCGATCATACTCGTTTACCGGCGGTTCATTCCGTCGCTGCTCATTCCACCAATTCCACGCCTGTAAGAATTTACTTTCATCTGACTGTTTCTCTTGTCAGAAAGGTTGTAGTTCTGTTTAGCTTTTTCATCTGGAATTTGTTTGTGTGTTATGTCGATAGCGTGTTTCAGGTTTACTTTTTCTCAGATCTGATATAAAACTAAAAGGTTAGGTTGTGGTTTTTTTCGGTTTATGTTACGGTGTATGATTTATATTAGGTGCTAGCAAAATTAAGGAGCTATAGATGCTGTTTGTTTTTCCATGTGAAGGATAGGATTATAGGAATCAGAACCAGATGTATTACAGGATTTCAGCTATGTTTCGGCAAACTAGCTGATAAGCTAGCTATGAATAAATTATGTTTGGCATAAACTAGCTTATGAGTATGTAAAATGACCAAAAAAGGTATCTTGTTGGTGTAATAATTAATATTAACAAGGGTGTAATTGGAAAAAGCTATAAAAAGCTCCTAAAAAAGCTACTCAAACTAGCATTTCAATAAGCTAGCTTATGAATATGGTCCATCCAAACATGTACTAGCTTATATGCTAGCTTATTTTTGCCAAACACAGGCTTCATCTTGGCGCTATGATGAATTGCTAGTCTACACTGAACGTAGATTGGCAAGTGAGACAATAGATTGAACACCATGTCACCATAAGCTCCGAGTTATTGGCCTTGTGATCGTGAGCTGTCTAGTAGGGTAGTTGTGGCTTGTGGTCCAATATGAGAGTTAGATTCTGTTTTCATACTTAAAATTGAAATTAGAATGCTATATCTTGTGTCCAGATTGATTTAACGTGGAAAAACAGATTAATTGAGTGCTCTGTTACCTCTGTAGCTCTCATGAGTGAAGATAAACAAATTTAATTCCTTGAATGTCTTATATGACTTAAATCCATAAATAAAGTGGTTACCTTTGTAACCCTTAAAAGAGCCAAATCTCATGTATCTTTCACCAGATAGAATGGTACTTGCCTTCCTCAAGTTGATCTTTTTGGCTGAGTTACCAATGGTCCTGAAAGAATGTATCTCAATGAATTATTGTGATCAATAGATACAAGTCGCTAGAGGAGATAGAATTTTTTGCAAAAATGTATCTCCAGGAATTCTTGTGATCATTAATACAAGAGGCGAGAGGACATAGATGGATAGCCTTGACCGAAGACTCCAACAAATGCAGCTATCTAGAACTAATTAAAAAGCTACTTTATAGCACTAAATTTGTAACAAGGGATGCACACGCCTTAAATGCTCACAACATATTCTAATGTTGGCAAAACTGAGCTTTGCTTTAAGAGGTGTTAGGTGCTGAAGTCCTCTGCAGTTTTGTTTATGCTTGTTACTTCTCCGCATGATATTTGAACTCTTCATCTCCAAAATGTGTATCTTACTAGTGTTCTGAGTAACATTCAGGTTCTACTTATGTCACAATACTGGCACCCTAGTCTGACTAGTGTTTGGAGGTATTCTATATCACATATTCTAGGAGACTTGATGACACCCCCATATTCCAGTAGATAGTATATTTCTAGGAAAATAGATAACAAAGGCCAGAATGTGGTGGCCTGGTGGGGATTCTCTGTAGCTGCATTTGTTCACATTCATACTCTATCTACAGACCACACTGGAGGTGAGTTATGTTTTCTGCAATATATGTTCTGCTTATTTGGGAAAATTTTATGGTAGGATCATGGTCCCAGAAAAGTTGAGAACTTTCAGCCTGAGATGCAGAGCAACAAAGGTTGACTGTTTGAGGATTTGATATCCATCAGTCATTAGTGTGCATGTGTTTATTGGAAATAGTAATATGGTATATTTAACCATAGTTGAAATCATAACTACTTTTGAGCATATTTAGGTGATTGCAGGAGTTAACTTGTTCTAGATTTCGCTTTAGTTAGTCGTTCCTTGATCTGTTACATTCATCTACATTGCAGCCAAGAGATGAAATACACACAGTTGGTGATTTTATGACGAAAAAAGCGGACTTACTTGTGGTAGAAACGACAACAACAGTTGACAAGGGTATGTTTGATATAGATGTTTTGCTATGGTAAATGTACAGATCAAAGATCTCATCCAATTTTCTCTTATGTACTAACAGCATTAGAGCTTCTTGTGGAGAAAAGAATTACCGGATTTCCAGTGGTTGATGCTGATTGGAATTTGGTATGCTCTTCCCTTGCCATAGTTATTTTTTGTAGCTCAAGTTAACACTATAGGGTTGGTAGTGTAATGAACTATTCTCGATTTATGCAGTCATTGCATTATGAAATTTAATCAGTAACTTCTTTTCTTTCTAAATAAATGTCTGCAGGTTGGCGTTGTATCAGATTATGACTTGTTAGCGCTTGACAAGATATCAGGTACTATTTGTATTCCTCCAACCTAGTGAACTTGATGGTTTATATTTCTGATAACTATAATTTCATGGGATTTTTCAAGAATGTTTATATACTCTAATCTTGGTTTGAGATGATGAAGAGGGGCATTATATCAGCTGGTAGTTTTTCCTGGATTTATCTATTCAGGCCTACTAACTTCTAATTCAAACTTGAAAGTTGAATCTTCAATTCTGTGTCAGGATAGCTTAGGTTAGAAAATTATTGCAAGAATCGTGGATGGGGAATGACAAGTCCTGGATCAATGTCAATGATGAGGTTGCTCCAATGTGTATCTGCCACCCTCCTTCATTTTCCCCATTTCCAGACATTGAGGTTATGGTTCAAACTTCAAAAAATGCAAGCAACCTTTCTGCTTGCTTCAATGTTTAGATTGCATACGTTAGAGTTAGACCTTCAAGAGCTTTGATATTGCTGGAATTGAGTGCATTTAAGTCCTTTCTTGGGATCATCACAAGGAGCTCGTAAAGACCTTGATCTTTTGACCATGTTGGCTGTTGCTAAGTTGCCTAGTTGTGACTGATTACTATTTTATGTTCATCTTCTTCTACAACCACATGTAAGCCTATCAAGCATTAGAGGGGAATTGGGAAGGGGAATATCTTAATCAAGAAACAAATGCAAAAGCCAGTGTGCAACCGATCTAACTTTCCAAATAGTCAATTACCCAGTGGGTCATGATTCATGAACTTTTGGGAACTTATCGTTAGTCACAGGAGTAGACTGGTGTAATCTTGTTCATTCAACTGTACCCTTAAATTGTCAAGTGACCACAGTTTTAAGAGGGGCAAGGAAGACTTCCTCATCTATATATTGTTTTTAGTTGTCACACTGGTAGCAGTTTACTGTGCCTTATTTTTCTTTTATCATCTGCCATTTGTAAGTAAATTAGAGTTTTTTGTTCTAACCATCCTGCCTGATGTTCAAAGAAACTTTCTCTCATTGGCATTGTCATTAATGATGTAGAGCTCTTATGTTTGTCTCTCTTACTTTTTCTTAAAGGCAAGATGGATAAAAACAATCTTCTTCCTACCAAAACAAAGAAAAATGTCAAGCACGTACTTACATGGTTACCACCATAGCAAATTACTTCTTTTCTGTTCAATGCCACCCAAGTTAACCAATGAAAGGGGAAGCTTTAGTGAGTTTAGTTAGCTTATATATTCATAGGAAGTCATCGCTTATGAACTAAATCATGGATGGAGTTAAACTATTGGGCACTTAGATTTGTGAATTTCATATCAATTGGACAGATAAAATGTCATTGATATGTTGTGATAATTTAAGGACGTGATCATGTGATTGATAAATCTTTATGTTAAGACATGAATGTGAAATAACCATGAAGTTTAGTGATGTTTTTGCTTATTTTTCCTTATCTTTTGAATCTTTTTTTATGTCTTTATATGAAATTGTCTGTTTTTTGCTGTTGATGAAGCTTATGAATTGTGATCACTAGCCCATCTCTTTCTCATATTTTAATATTGGATTTCATGTGCTTTCTTTTGGTTTTCAGGTGGTAGTCATGGTGACACAAGTTTGTTTCCTGATGTTGATAGTTCCTGGAAAGTATGTCAAATATCTTCTCTTACTTGCAAGATTCATGTGATTGTTGATATTTTTATGCTTGATTATAGAATGCACATTCATTGTCAACTCTTAATTGTTTGTCTCAAATTAGGAAGCTTTATGCTGCATCTGTAGACATAAAAAAAAATGATATGGAAAACAGAATGGTTTTCTGACCGCAATGAATGCTAATGGAATGCACCATTTACATTCTTAAATATTTTTAATGGTTTCTATTCTCAAGGACCCACCCCTTATCGTCCTAATGCCATTTTCTCCACCCGAGGGTCGCTGTTATCAGCTTGTCCAATTGGTTTCTGCATTTTCTAATGCTTTGGGGTTACAATCGTCATTTTCTCTAATTTGTGCTGTTATCACCATTTTCATATTCTCCCTAACCAACCACACATCTGACTGCTTGTCTCCCTATACCACCTGTATCAAACATCCACTGCAACAATGTCATGTTATTCACACCCATAATTTTTCCCAGGCAATACCTACCACGATCTTGATTAATTTTGGGTGGTCCTTGATTTTCTTAAGGTTATGTTGTAACTTCTATTTCATACTGCGAAGGGATGGCAAAGAACAAAAAAGTAACAACATTAGACACCGTAGGAGAAGATACAGGACATACATGTATGAGAATTTGAAATGATAACCCCATTGAATGATCACTCATTACATTCCCACCATCATCATGTACCAAATGTACATCCTTGTATTTGTAGGAAAACAGAAGTAAGCATGCAATATCACATATGTATGTGTCATATATATACAGTACATGCTTAAAGTATGATGCATGCATGTGTGCATACTTACAAGCATAAACACACATAAAATACGTATGTATGTATGTGTGCGTATATTATATACATACATACATACACACATGCATATCTAATTAAACTAGTGGTCGACCAAGTGATCTGCTAATGCATATGGTTTAGTAGTGTCCTGAAAATTTCACTACCATGACATCATATATAGTCGTCTGTATGAGTTTTTATAACATTATACGATGCTCATTTTATTTCTGCACACTGAATGCAGACGTTCAACGAGATTCAGAAACTACTCGGTAAAACTGATGGGAAAGTTGTGGGGGACTTGATGACACCTGCTCCACTTGTTGTTCATGAAACCACTAACTTTGAGGAAGCTGTAAGGTATTGAAAATTCACACTTCTTTCTTTGTCAAAATAAGAAAATAGCTCTAATTTTAGGACTCGAGTTATTGAAGCATTTTGATATAAGGACTTATTCATATACCATCATCTTATATTTTCTGAGAAAGGGTATTAGATATGCGTAGTTCTCAAAGCTAGGAGTGTTTCTTACTTTTCATGCTCCTTTTTTTGGCATTTAGGTTGTTGCTTGAAACAAAATACCGTCGGCTACCGGTGGTGGATGTTGATGGCAAGCTGGTGAGGATACTTCCACTTTGCTCTGATTTCATTATCAATAAAATATGCACCTGTTAAAGGAGTTTCTAATTTGATGTAGGTTGGACTTATTACAAGAGGAGATGTTGTTCGGGCTGCCCTTCAGATTAAAGATGCTATTAAGAAGATGCAATTATGACAAGATTGACGGTGAATGATTATATATATTTGAGGTCATTCATGGTAAGCCTGTGGGGTTTAATCGTTAATGCTTCATTCTCTTTTTTAATATATACCTTGTCATTCCTGAAACTTATTGGGGGAAGTTTATGTCAAATAGAACCGAATTGGATTCTTGTTGCTGGTGGTGTGAAGCCTGGTAGCCATCCTTGGGATTTTGGAGTGGAATGAGTAAATCAGCAACATGAGGTATTCTTATAGATTGTATATATAGACTGTTTCTGGATGATTGTATTTGCCATTACGCTAGCATTTAATTCATAACATTTATGAGATATTATCATGTAGAGTTGCAAAAGATTTATTTGTAAACATATTGGCAGCATTATGGTTATTCATAATTAAGGAAATTTTGAGAAACCCCATGCCCAAAACTATCTAGAAAAAGTGTGATTATGTGCTTCTAGGATCATGAGACACCACCCTTGAATCAGATAAGTAGATACATATTTGGGATGTACAACTAGTTTCACAAGTCATCAACTGTAGGAGATTGCAATAGGGGTTGTAGGTTCAGATCAAGATTTGATTTGCCTTGACAAGCAAAGGATTTGATGATAAACCCAATTGTCGTTTCGTGATCAGGAAGCAAACATAAGGTCGGTTTGTGACTCTGTGGCTGGAACTCAATTTTGTAGAGAAATGTAGTGAACTACCTACTGCAGGTGGGAGAAGGGTTATATCAAGAAGGATTTATCCGAATGAGCACTTTCTTATGAACTGTAGTACATGGTGTTGAAGCCTTATACGCGTGAATTGTTGAAAACCGACTGACCTGCTGGTCAGACTGAACGAACCATGTGATGGTTTTACAGTATAGTGTTGTTTCAGATATGGAACAATATATGTGAGGGGTCACATGTGAAACAATGTGTTAAGATATGAATATGGAATATGGAGTCACAAGCAAAGAATGTATTGTTTCACATGAAAATAATTCAACATAACAAGACAGTTTTGTCATAAATGTCAAATGGTGTGTTCTTTCATGTCATATCTTATATCAAGCAGTGAAGTTTAACATTTGAAACTATAAATTGTTTCTTATACATAAGTTACATGTAAAACAACGTATAGGACGATACATTTAGTATGATACATGAGTACTACAACACAATGTATTTCATATGTGAAACAACAGATGGTCTCACAAGAGAAGGATCATGAGAAGCGCAAGTGGATTTGAAGCATTGATCACATTGAATCTCATGCCCTCCCATCTTTAAAAGAGAATTGATGTGGTGCATTTCATTCTAATAATGCATTATTCAGACCGGATGTTGTATTATTCGTCATGAATAATGTTCGAACATTCCGTCTGAATAATCTTGTATTATCCAGACTGAAACGGGACACGTGGAGTGCTCGAGTATCATGAAAAATGAGTTTTCCACCAAATTTTCATGTGTGTGTGTATATAGAAAGGTTCGAATGAGAAGTGCTAAAAGAATACGAAGTAGAGAAGTGATCTCCACCACTCATCCGGTCAATAAAGACGGCTTTGACCGATTACAGTGGACGCGATCACGGAGGATTGACGCGATTCATGGGAGGGTGGAGATTATTAAAGGAGGGGACCCGGTCAAAGCCGCCTTTATTGACCGAATGAGTGGTGGAGATCACTTCTCTACTTTTCATTTTTTTAGCACTTTTCATTTGAACCTAATACTATATATATATATATATATATATATATATATATATATATAGAGAGAGAGAGAGAGAGAGAGAGAGAGAGAGAGAGAGACAAAAGCTCAAAATGAAAACTCATTTTTCATTGCAAACGTGAGGACAATCGAAAGTGTGCGATGTGGCATATTGAGTTTGAATAATCCAAGATTATTCTAACCGAATATTATGCATCATTCAAGGTGAATAATATATTTAAACTGAATAATAGTGAATATTGTATTATTCACCGTGAATAATGCATAATATTCCGCCTGAATAATCTCATAGACAATCAATTGCATATTAGAACATGATGAGATTAGATGTTTAAACCTATTTAATAAGACAATCAATTGCATATTAGAACATGATGAGATTAGATGTTTAAACCTATTTAATAAGACAATCAATTGCCTATTAGAACATGATGAGATTAGATGTTTAAACCTACTTAATGTGCTAAGTGTGCATTGTTATTTACCATATATAAAAATATTATATGCTTTAAATAATATCTTCTAAACTTGCAAGAAAATTTTCAAATACATTTTCGGTGTCGAATAATTTGTAGTAAGAACAACAATCTATGGGCACTTTCTCATAAGTGTCTTCTCAATGGTAGAGATGAATTTCCAATAAGGGTTTCAACTCTACAATAACAATAGCTTTCTTAAGCACAAACGAACTGACCTATCCATGACCGAGTTGGATCCTATACACGTGCTCGACTGAATTTCATAGGTGATCCTATTTAGATGTATGAAAGGTGCAAAAGAGATTGATCAATTTTATGATGGTATTTGACAGATTGGAAAGGTGTTTGAACTTTGTGTGGTGGGAAGGCCTTCACAATTCGCATATTCCCACTGTTAAATTTTGAGCAGCCCTTTGTGATATCAGAAAATACAAAAAACATCAACTAAAAAACCAGAGAAAAATCCTTCAAAGTCAACCGAAAAGACCAAGAGTCTCGAAATGAACTAGGTAATACAAAAAAGTAGACTAAAATCTTTAAAAAGGACTAAAAGATTCTCTTGGGATCAACCAAAGAAATTAAAAGACTTGAAAATCAATCTAGAAATTATTAAAACCCTAAAAACGATTGAATTCCAATAAAAATACATCAAATTATTTGATAGATATTAGATCATAACATAAATTATAGGATGATTATTCTCAAATTTTCTTCCACCTTTTAGAAGTTTGAAAGCATAACTACTATATTATGGAGGCACATGTCCATAACTTTTATATTAGTAGTCGTTGACATATAAGTGCTTAATTGATAACATATGTTATAAAGATAATCATTGATCATAATTGCTTAGAAGTGAAAAACAAACATACTTTTTTCTTTAACTTTACAATTTGTGTTTTATAAAAACACTATTACTTGTATTGAATCAATGATTATATCATTATGTACTTAATTAAATACAAAATACTCAAACAAGTACTTTTGATAATTGCTTTTTTGGTGGGAAGTTGATGGAAGTATTTGTAATGGAGGAAATTTTGAATTAATGGTGGGTTTGTTAACATATCCTCAACTCAAGACTCCTTTGTGTCTCCCACTAGAACTAAAGAACCCACTTTAGTTTTTTCTAAAGATCAATTATTAAATATTCTTCTTTAGTTGTCTCAAAAAACGAATTCATGTACTTTAAAAGAATTGTTTTTTTAAAGAAAAAGTTCATTTAAATTGTGTGATTTGGTCCTTTTTCTTTTATAAAATATGGGTCATCTAACAATTTTGGGTTCTAACTTAAAAGAATGTAAAATTTACACCTTCTATCTTGTGATATAGCTTAACTTTTGGTTACATATTCTTTTGTGAATTCAATTACATAAAAGAATCGATGATTTTACTATAAAATTAAGATTTACCGAAATATGAAAACAAACTCCATGTACTTAAAAGAGCTACTGAAGTAAAAGTCCATGGACTAATTAGACAATGAATGGAATTCATAGATTTCATTGTAAGTCTTAGGGGCCATTTGTTTTTTATAAGTTACTTTTAAAACCTCTTATGTCTGAAAATTAAGAGATTTACATACTTAAGACCGTTTGTTTTCTTATTAAGGAAATGCTCAAATGCCCGAAAACCGCCTACCTTCATTTGAAATTTTAAAAGGTGTATCATCCACTTGTTATTTTTTAGACGTGAATTTAGACTTCAGGCTTCAGGTCTCATAAAAAACAAATGACGCGAAATACACACAAAAAACGAGTTACATTGGATTTGAAAGACCATTCCATTTAAACCGTTAACAACTCTTGATACAATTTAGACGACTTGCATACCACCTAGCAAGTCGATTACATGAAGTTGCAAAGACATGAATTAGGCGTGGCAACTTGGAAGAGTCGTCGCAAGTCCTCAAGATGTCAGATAGGTCTAAACATGCAAGTTCTAAGTTGATGCCTGAGAACCTCTAAACTTTAAAGCAATTTGGGGAGTTATGTATAAGTCAAGTAGAAATTGGTATTATTATTCAGTAGCTTGTGGGGTTAACTCAACCGACAATAAAGTTTAGGTCTTTTGAAGATCCCTTTTCAGTCTTCATGCAAGGCCATTGGAGATTATTCAAGTTGTTCTCTGAAATCTTTGAAATTAATCGAAGTATAGATGAACAGGTCTTGACACCAATGATTAACAAAAAAAAATATATAGGGTAACTTGTTAAACTAAATTTACCTTTATCCTTTATATAATAGTTTAGGTATACGCCTATAATAGCTTTTCGTTTTTTTTTATATCAAACTATAATTATTTCAACCATAAAATTATAATCAAATTTGTCAACTCTGTAACTTAATCATTCATACGTTAAGTTTGTAAATAATGCTCTATATTTATGACATTGACGGGTGTAATTAAAATGAATGGCTTTTGAATAAGTTGTTAAATTGTCACCCTCACTTTAATTAACTATGTGATGTGATTAAAAAGATAATAAACTTTAAGCAAAATATTCTCTATAATATATCAAAGAAATTTGAGATCATACGAACATGAGAAAAACGTTTATAACTTACTGAATATTGTTAGTCTTCAATAGCTTTATAAAACTTCTTTAAAATAGAGATTCAACGTTTAAATTCTTCATTTTGGAGAAAATGCGTTCAAGAAAGTTTTAGAGAAGTTGTTGGAGCTCAAATTTGTACAAAATTCTCATTTTCTACATTTTACAAAAGCTGTTAGAGATGCTCTTATATATTCAACGCATAGAGCTTAAAATAGATGCAAAATTTTCAACATATTTATCTGAAAATAGATCGATTTATACTATATTTTATTGCATGAAGCTCATCACTACCTCGTAAAAGCATTGAGACCCTAGCATGTTACAAGAAAGCTCCGGAATCTAAGGGGTTGTTTGTTTCCCCCTTAACAGTTCCATTAAGAGATAGTCTCTGAATTGCTAAAAGGTTATTTCACAAAAAAAAATGACTGTCTCTTAATAGTTTTAAAAACTCTAATGATTTTGTATCTTATGCCTCTCTTAATCATTAAAATTTCAAAGCCCTAATTTTCTTCTCAACAGTTACCAAACAACCATACTTTTTTTTAAAGCAAAGCAAGGCAGATTATTGAAGCAGAAAAACAAACTGACTCCCGGGAGGAGACAGAGGAAACACAAAAAAGAACAGAGGCTAACACATAAAACAATCCAAAGGGGAGGCAATCCAACTCTCCCAGCTATATAAGCCCAAATTTCCCCTGTTTTTGACCCAAAAAGCAGATTGTTGCATCACTTTAGGGAACAAATCCTCCTCCTTAATCTTCTCAAGAACCTGAGGATCATTGGTGTGTAAGAGGCGGTTCCTCCGGTTCCAAATCCTCCAAAGCGCAACCAAATAGATAGCATCGAACCCTTTTGCACGTCGCCAGTTAGACGGAGGAAAGATAACTCTGGAAAGAAGATCATCCGATGAAGATAAACGGGGACTGGTCATTCCCAACCAACTTGAGATTTTCGCCAAAGACCGTCAATTTTTGGGCACCGAAAAAACAGTGTTCCACCTCGTCCCGCCCGAATTGCACATAACACAGTAAGGATTCTGGATTTATAAGCCTTTGCGGATCAAATTATCTTTCGTAGGGAGCCCATTGAGGAACAATATCCAAATAAAAATGTTTACTTTGAGTGGAACGAAGGTCGACCATTTACATCGAGCTTGTAGTGAGATAGGGTGCCGGTTATTATGAAAGAACGAATGAATCTTTCGAACTGAAAATCGCCATTTGTATCAGGAGCCCAACTCCAAAAATATTTCCCCGATGTCGAAAACCTCGAACTGAGCAGTAAGGATTCTAAATTATGGAGATCATCTAAGGTGCGACCACGGATTTCGGATCTCCAAGACCAACTCCCTTTCCAACTTTCGTTTGAAAACTTCCATCGATTTTTGAACGAGATGTCTTAGTTAATGTCTTTTTCATATAGTCTGGGAAAACGAGATTTAAGCGGCATTCCGGAGCCGACCCAAGCATCATTCCAAAAAGAAGAAGATGATCCATTACTGGTTTTCTTTACAAACGAATCCATCAGCAAAGGCTTAAAGGTCGGGTTTTAAAGTAACTTCACAAGTCCAGACCACGGCGAGTTCTTCCGTAGCTTCACTCTGTTGTCGAAACCTCCAATAGGCCCATATAATTCAACAATAACATCTTTCCACAAAGCTTTCGAGTCCGCTCGAAAATTCCAGTACCACTTACTTAGTATTGCCACATTTGTGAATTTAAACTAGCCACCCCCAAGCCACCTTTTTCTTTTTCTGTCATCACCTTGTCCCAAGAGATCCACCAAATTTTACTCTCGCCTTCCTTATAGCCCCAGAAAAATCTTCTCCTAATTGCTTCTAGTTGGCGAATTATACCATCCGGCACCTTGAAAACGGAAAAAAAATAAAGGGGTAACGCAAATATGATCGAGTTTATCAAGGTCATTCTACCGCCAATAGATAGAACCTGAGATTTCCAACAAGAGAGCCTCGACTTCATTTTTTCCACAATCCCCGACCACGGCTTCAATTTTTTAATATTTTCTCGGAATGGGATGCCCAGATAAATAGAAGCCTCCCAAACAACCCTATTTCATTTTGCATTATGTCATAAGAGCCTCTTAATCATTCTGACCACTTAATCATACAACATCAAACCATTCAATAGCTACTTTTTTTCTGATCAAGCATCCAACTAGTCAATATAACAGATCAAGACATCAAGTGATTAAGGGTGTGTTTCCTTCTAGAAAAATTTCCTGTTTTCTAGAAAAATTTTCCACAAAAAATGAAAAATCGAAAAACTTGATTACTTGTACAATTTAGAAATTTAAAAAAAAAAACAAAATTTTCATTTTCAAAATTTACCCTTGAATTAGAAAACTACTTTTTATAGTTTTCCAATTTTCATTTTCATTTTTCATTTTCCATTTTCACTTTCAATTGTCGTCCCTTCTCGTCACCGGCCACCCCTGCCGCCGCCGCCGCTGCCCGCCTCTGCCACCGCCCGCCCCCGCCGCCGTCGCAACCACCGTCCCCTTTTCGTCGTCTCGACCCCCGTCGCCGCCCCACCGTTGCTGACGCGACCACCCTCCCACCACCGCCCCACCGCCACCGCCACCGCAACCATCGTCCCCACCGCAACCCCGCCGTCGCCACCGTCTCCACCGCAACCCCGATGCCGCCACCGTCTCCACCGCAACCCCGCTGCCACCACCGTCGTCACCACTACCGTCACCGCCGAGGCCACCATCATTGCAGTCGAGGCCACCGCCCCACTGTCGCCACCGCCACCACCGCCGTGGCTTCCGCCGTCATCGCCGAGGCCACCGTCGTCGCCGTCGATGCCACCGCTACCACCGTCGTGGCTTCCGCCGTCACCGGCGTCGTCGCCGAGGCCATCGCCACCACCGACGTGGCTACCACCGCTACCTCCGTCGTCGCCGAGGCCACCGCCACCACGGACGTGGCTACCGCCACCGTTGTCGCCGCCGAGGCCACCGCCGTCGTTCCCTAGGCCACCGCCAACACCGCCACCACCAACGTGGTGACCGCCGTCGCCGCCGAGGCCTCCACCCCACCGCCGCCAAGGATTGAAAAAATGAAAAGTGAAAAGTGATGGAAAATGCTCAACTAAACGAGTTTTCTAATTTTCTAAAAATGGAAAATGAAAACTCCATCATTCCAAGTAAACAGGTTTTCTAAAATTTTCATAGAAAACTGAAAATGAAAACTGAACTCCATTTTCTGAAAACGTTTTCTATGAAAATGAAAACACTTTTTCACAAGTAAACATAGCCTAAATATTTTTAAGTAAACGGAAAACAAGTGGAAATTTAAAAATCATCTAAAATGTAATATCGTAAACCATTTCAATAAAAATATTATATGCACTATAAATAGATATTTTGGATCACCTTAACCTGACCAACTTGTTTAGAATATGCACTAACATTTTTTAAATTTATTTGGAATCCTTCCGCTCGGATGCTTAATCCACACATTTAATCCATCCTCGTTTAAATAAAACTATCAATATTTTTGTCATAAAAGAATAAGATAACTTTTTATGTAAAATTACTTCAAAAGTGTTACATCGTTTTCCTTTCTAAGTAAGATGTAATATTTACAGGTTACATATACTGATATACCCAATGCTAATGAATTTTTGGGTTTGTATGACTTAACACCTAACTAATTAATTTGCTATTTTTGGTTTGTATGAATTAACACCTAACTAATTAATTTGCTATACAATTATGATAATATCAAATGATGTAACTCCTATCATTATATTTTTCATTTATTGCATAATATGTTTATTAAAAAATTAATTATAATATTTGTATACAAAATAATATAATTGGGATTGTTTTTCAAAAGTTTTTATTGACTTTATCGGCTTTTCAAAAAGCCAATAAGTTAAAAATATTCGGAGTAAGAATGAAAAATTGTTTTTAAA
This sequence comes from Centaurea solstitialis, assembly GCA_030169165.1. Classification (NCBI taxonomy): domain Eukaryota; kingdom Viridiplantae; phylum Streptophyta; class Magnoliopsida; order Asterales; family Asteraceae; genus Centaurea; species Centaurea solstitialis. Next base: position 36,038,293 of record CM058043.1, read on the forward strand.
AAGTCTGGGAGAGCCGTTCAAAAAAGAAAGTCTGGGAGATGTGGCTTTTTTATTTTAGTTTTTCTCTCTTTCATATGACCCTACTTTTTTGGGACAATTACATAAAAGTGTATCCAACTTGTCACCAAAAGTTATTGTATGTACTGAACTTCAATTTTTACCTTTTGACGTATCAAACTTGCAAAAAAACTCTATTGTGTGTATCTGGTTACCTGCTAAGTAGGTAACCTGTAACCCACCATCTCCGGCGACAATCTCCGGCAAAAAAACTCCGGCAACAATCTCCAGCCACAATCTCCGGCGAAAACGTTTCCGGCCACCACCACCATCTTCAAGACCCACTTCCATTACCATCTCCAACACGTTTCCGGCCACCAAGCCTCCATCACCACCATCTCCGCCCATCCCTGCAACACCACCATCTCCGGCCACCCTTGCAACACCACCATCTCCGGCCATCCCTGCAACACCACCATCTCCGGCCACCCCTGTAACCCGCGATTTCCGACCTTCCAACACCACCATCTCCGACCTTCCAACACCACCATCTCCGGTCACCCCTATTACCACAATCTCCGGTCACCCCTATTACCCACAATCTCCAGTCACCCCTGTAACCCACCATCTCAGTCACTGGCGAAAACGTTTCTGGCCATCACCACCATCCTCAAGACCCACTTCCATCGAGAGGAGATGGGGTCAAAGGAGGAGAGTTGGAGGGTGGAGGTGTTGTCGGAGGAAAGGGTGTAGAGAGAGAGGGGAGAGAGAGAGAGGCACGCCGGAGTAGGGGAGGGGTCGAAAAAGGGTCGCCGGTGGGAGGGGTGGTCGCCGAAAGACCGGTTATAACCTGCTATAGCAGGTTGGATACACACAATAGAGTTTTTTTTTATAAGTTTGATACGTCAAAAGGTAAAAATTGAAGTTCAGTACATACAATAACTTTTGGTGACAAGTTGGATACACTTTTATGTAATTGTCCCTACTTTTTTAACCCAAACACTTTTTAACTTATTGATTTATTGACTTTTACCACCAGTGGCGAATCTAGAATACACAACTACGTGGTTCCCTAATTAAGTTTAGCCGAAAAAAATAAAAGTGTAAACTATACTTTTGTCGGGTCGGATCATTAAAATTAAAATCAAACGTTAAAGTCGTGGTTTCGTTGTTTAGTATTTGGGCTAAACTTAAAATTGATAGGGTTTAAGCCAAAAAATAATTATACGTGCAAAGGAAGATTTGAACCTACAACCTCCTATACACAATGGAAGGCGTTTACCACTAGACCACAAGCTCATTTGTTTTTTGAAGCTGTGAAATAAAATTTTAAGGTAGTTCCTCTCAACTTTTTAAGGTAGGTCGCAAAAAAATTTCTCTACAACTTCTAATAGAAATTAAAAAATTAGGTAGGTCCCGGGACCTACCTACACAAAGCCTAAATTCGCCCTTGTTTACCACCATAAAAACTAATTCAAACACTTTTTTAAAAGCTCATTTTCCCACGATCATAAGTTAATAAGCGTTTTTGATCAAAAATACTTTTGAACCTCAAAAGGCGATCGAAAACATCCTCTTAGGCTTTGTTTGGCAAGCATAAGCTAGCTTATAAGCTAGCTTATAAGCTAGTCCATCCAAACATGTACCAGGAAGCTAGCTTATCAGCTAGCTTTTTGAAACGCTACTTTGAGTAGCTTATGAGGAGCTTATTGTAGCTTTTTCCAATTATACCCTTATTAATATTAATTATTAAATTCAAATATACCCTTTTTGGTCATTTTACATACTCATAAGCTAGTTTTTGCTAAACATAATTTGTTCCAACAGCTAGCTTATCAGCTACTAGCAAGCTTATCACTCAACAGCTAGCTTATCAGCTACCAGCTAGCTTATCAGCTACCAGCTAGCTTATCAGCTACGATTGCCAAACATAGCCTTAGACCTGGTTCTACTTGATCCTAATTTTTTTTGGGATTTGTTATTAGTGATTTTCACCCCAACGTATTCTGCAATGCCTTCGATATATAGCATGCTCGTACTTTTTCATTTCCATAATAATATAAGCTTGGAACTCGTAAGTAAGTGAGTGTACCGACAAACCTTAATATACTTATTATTATAAAATATTATTGTTTTAAATATTCTTTAAAATGACATGGAATCATTTTCTAAACCTTTGTCATATCAAAAGTTTAGAAAAGAACTTTAGAAAACCAACTAAGAGCATCTCTAATAGCATTCCTAAAATAGCAAAAAATGGAATTTTGTTTGTTAAACCTTTCCAACAGATTTGCTAAATCATTCTCTACAATAGAAAAACTTGAATATTTTCTTAAATATAGAGATTTTTCTAAAATATCTAAATTAGGAGAGAGAGAAACAACTTTTAATGCATTCCAACCAATGGTAAGCTATATTGAAGAAAGAGAAATAATTTTTTAATGCATTTGGTCAAATATTTATTGAAATACTAATTTATTTCTCTAAAATGGTAAAGCTGTTGGAGGTAAAACAAAATATTTTTAGAAATTTTTACTCTTCATTCTCTATTATAGAAGTTTAGAAAAGCTGTTGGAGATGCTCTACGCACATCTGAAAAACATTTACCATAAAGTTTTACATTGGGTACAAAATTTCTTTGAGGAAAAAAAAAGAACATCTTAAGATTTTAAAAACTAATAATATAAAAAAAGTTAGTGGCACAATTATAGGATTTGAGATAAGTTTTTTAATTATAGGATTTAGTTAATTATTATTAGGTTAGATTCGTAATATATATAGAGGAAAATTTAAATGTGAACAATTTTTTAGTTGTGAACGTGAGGACAGCCAAGAGCGCGACACGTGGCATCTTTGAGCGTGTTCCCCTCCTTTAATTTAATGTCTTCCCATGAATCGTACCTAGTCATCCGCCATGGATCTGACGTGGCGCCTAGTCATCCGCCACGTGTCGCGCTCTTGATTGTCCTCACGTTCACAACCATAAAGTGGTCACATTTGAACCCACCCCTCTATCTCTATATATATATATATATATATATATGAAAGTTTAAAATAAATATAAGAAATGTCGAATTCATTATCGTAATCATGTTATTTAAACCAATAACTTTTAAATTTTTTATTTTACATTTGTTGGGTTTTAATTATTACCAAACCTGGAAACAGATTTTAGAAAAATAAAAGAGAGTAGAAAACAAATGCTCTTTGGAAGAGGTACATATGTTGATTGAAAAAAGCGAGAATACAATAGCCGAAGCTCGTACGTGTTTGATACGGTTTTCTTAAACAGATTTTCCGTTTGTTTTCAGGGTACAACGACTGAAGTAGTTGAAGGTGCCGGATAATTTACCTGCCTGAAAAAGATCGCCAAAAAACCGTATGCAGAGAATAAGTGGGAGTGATTCGATTGTTGTGTTTTGGAATGAGGTGCAAACTTGTTTATATACCGGAAAAACGAAACTGTCAAATTAATTCGTAATAAAAACGTCTTATACTAATCAATTCCAGTTACAAAATTCGAATTCTAGTTAAAAAAATTCGGTTACAAAATTTGAAACTGATCAGATCGAAATTTGGCAAAAACTAACTTGCGCTAGCCCGAGATTTCGTTTCCGCAGCTCGCACTCATGCACAAGTTTAATGATTTTGGCTTACAAAATCCACAATTGTCCTCCTACGCGTGGGTAGGTGTTGAGTATAACATGGATAGAAGCTTGTAAGCTCCTAATATAAATATAATTGAAAAGACTAAAATACCCTCATAAATAACTCACTCTAACAGAGTTATTTAACAGTGTTAGGGCATAGGAACCAAAGACGTGATAAAATGTAAACCATAGAGACGTTTTCCATAATTAATTTGATTTAGGGACGCATAGTGAAATTTTATGTAAACCACAGGGACCAATCATGTAATTTATTCTTAATCATATATGATTTTGTTCGCGAATCATATGTGATCTTGATCTTGTACGTGAATCATATATAATTTTGTACATGGATCTTCCTATATAAATCATATATGATTTTGTACATAAAAAAATAAAAATAAAATAAAAACTTAATGAGGCAATAAGGCAGACTACCGTTTAAGGCTTGTGAAAGGTGTAAAAAATTCTTAAAATGAACCCCAATGAGGCAGCCTACTAGTTAAGGCTTGTAAAAGGTGTAAAAACCAACCTAAGTTCGAATCTGGGGATGAGCAATCAGGAACCACTGAGTATTAATCCCAAAAAATCATGTTTTAATCTTGGTAAAAATTACCAAGGATGTAGTCTCACAAAGTCCAAATCAACCTTATCTAAAAAATTTCTTAAAATGATACCCTTTAGTTATTATCTTCATCTCATAAAATGTAAACCACATAAACTAAATATATAATTTACCCTATCTTTTAAATGATTAAATAATTAGATGAAGATAATAAGTACTCTCCCTTTTTTTTTTTTTCATGTGACAAGACCATCGACCGGAATTTTCACATAAATAATTAACAAGGACCACCTCTCAAAGGCATTCCTCGTCCTCATTTTTAACTTTTATGTTTTGTACTATCATCCCTCTTTTCAATTTTTCAATTTCCAATCGTATGTTATTTTATAAATAATTTTTGTTTTTCAAACAATTATATCTATAATATTTAAGTTTATAGTCATATATTAATATCGAACAAGGACTTCTATCTATAAAAAAGAGAAATTATGATTAATAGCATTTGAAGGATAAGTTAAAAGTTTTGTAAGGATTTTTTTATAAATATATAAATTAAAAGTTACATCCAACTCAATATATTTTTCCTTTTTTTTGTATTCTAGAGGATTTGTCAGAATTATTTTAATAAAATATTTAATGCCTTTAATGTTGTAACAAACTTTTCTTTATGATGACAATTTTTTTATTTTCCTTCTTTCTTATTCCTCTTACAAAATAAGTAAGAATATTTAATGTATACTCTAGTGCTTTCAAAATCTATATTTAGAGATTTATTCTCTCTACTTCAAGTATGGAGATAATTTTTTATTTCTCACTTTTTTCTTCATTTCTAGAGACTTCAACAAAGGAAAACAACCCTTCAAACACTTATAAGTAAATCTATCTAGATCATAAAAAAATAAAAATACCGAAAAACTCAATACAACCTATTAGATCCAACTTGCAAATAACCCAAGTAATATCGCTTCTAGCCGATTATATGAATACTATTAGACGCCATAATTAAATGTAGTGTTTCCCAACACATAAAGCTTGATAATTGGCCTTATTTGTCATGATCTTTTTGAAGTTATGAAAACAGATGTCCTTTTTCTATGTTTTTATTGGATAGATAAAAAAGCTAGAATTTATCATGGTCAGTAATCTTTGGTTACTGATAAACTTCACAACAAATACTTCATGTGGCCTAGCTTCACGATCCATCTTAGTTATGAGTACAATATATGATTATTTAACTATTTGAAAAATCATGCTTTTTAGGTATATCGTATATGTTCCTTATCCTTTAGATGTTTGTAATTTTTGTTAGTACTTTGACTTCTTTCTCATTTTTGAGTACTTCATTTGGAGTCATTGTTGCCTTGACATAAATGCGAAAACAATGATATACCCACAAACGCAACTTGACCCAACTCTTAAGGGTTTAATTGAGCTATACTTTTTAACAGCTGTATTCTGTTAAGAAATTTTCAAACCATCCTATAGTGGGTTTTCAAAAATACCATATAATTGGGAAATTTAGTCAAGTCATTCCAAACCAAGTCATTTATTGGCGGTCTAAGGTCCTTTTTTGTGGTCTTATTTGGTCTATGATTTGAGATACCAATTGTCTTATCAATTTCATTATCCGACATCTTTCATATCTCATCACTTTTCGTTGAACTATGGATGGCAAAGTATGTTTTTATTGAATTACAATTGATAGCAACATATAGTTTTTTTTTTGTTGAGAGCAACCTATGTATGTAGTTCTTTTATGCATATTTTTTTTATCATGGGCCTTTCTAATCCTATAACAGTCAAACCAAACCTTTATGTAATAATCTTTCTTGGCCGATGTGGTCGTTCATATCAAACCACACGATTTGAAGTAAACCCCTCTGAACGATCTGGTCTGTGGCTTAGACAGTTAGACTGCATAGACCAAACCATTAACATTCCTATCATGACAATTGTATTGAATTGTTTGAAGATTAGAAACGCTTCAATTCAACTCATGTGCACCTTTATTCAAAATATACAACTATTATTTGTAGGGGTGACTAGGACCCGCCCAAACTGAAAAATCGAAGCTGACCTAATCCGAGATTTTCGTCTGAACCCGAAAACTGAAAACCAGCAATTCGAACTAATCGAAATTGAAGTTAAAAATGTAAAGAGTAAGGATTGGATTGGGTTATCGTTTTCCACCCATAACCGACTTGAAACCCCGAAAATATAAAAAAACACACATTTTTAATTTTTCTTATTTTTTGAAATTAAAACCTAAAATAAGTTAACCTTAACCTAACCTAAATTTCATATTTCCTAAATATCTCCTCTCTCTCTCTCTCGTCGACGGTCGACAACGCTCACGGCTCACGACTCACGACTCACGACTCACTCACCACTCAACTCGCCACCACCGGCACCCACGGTCCACAATGAGGCGGTGACTTTGGTCGACTTTCGGGTATCCCAGACACAATTCCACAATTTCGAAATCTGAAGTTCCGGGCCTGAACCGAACATACATCATCACGAACATTTTACGTACTCTATTTACACCACCATGGTAGTTGTGTATGCCATCATTATTCAAAAATCCCATATCAACGAAAATGAACCATAACATTCTATATTGAATTTCTTTATAAAAAATTAATATCGATTTTTTTAATAAAAAAGTTAATATCCACAACACGACGTCGTAAATAGCTTATATTTGAAGATTGTCGGTCTCACTCTCACTCCTACACTATCATCCCCTCGTGATTTGAGCCATCTTAAATTCTCTCTCTCACTATCTCCCACTCTCTCTCTCTACTTTCTCTCTCCACTTTTTCCGATGAAACCCACCACCAAATTCATCGTCCTCCACCCCTCCATCCACAAACACGCCACCGCCGGAACCACCGCCGCCGCCGCCGGACCTTCTCCAAACCCTAACCACCGCCTATTCCTCTTCACCATCCTCTCCCTCCTCTCCTTCGCCTTAACCTTCTCCCTCTTCACCACCCTCCCCTACACCCGAACCACCGCCACCTCCGCCGCCGCCGGAGTTGGCGGCGGCGCCGCCACCACCCTCCCCAAACCCATCTTCGACGCCCTCCTCCACTACGCCGGAACCGCCCCAAACTCGACAAACCCACCTCGGATGTCACCGCCGGAGCTCAACGCCATCGCCGCCGTCCTCCGCCGCTGCTCCGCCCCGTGCAACCTCCTCGTCTTCGGCCTCACCCACGAAACCCTTTTATGGCACGCGTTAAACATCCACGGGCGGACGATCTTCGTGGACGAGAGCGCGTACTTTGTGTCGAAGCTCGAAGAGAATAACCCAACCATGGAAGCGTACGACGTCCAATTCACGACGAAAGTCAGCGATTTGAACGAACTCATCGAGTATTCGAAATCCGAGGTCCGTAACGAGTGCAGGCCCGTTCAGAACCTTCTTTTCTCCGAATGCAAGTTGGCCGTTAATGACCTCCCGAACCACGTGTACGATGTGGCGTGGGATGTTATTTTGGTGGACGGCCCACGCGGGTATTTTCCGAAGGCCCCGGGAGGCTGGCCGGAATATTCACCGCCGGCGTGCTTGCACGGAGTAAAAGAGGCGGCGCCGGCGAGACGCACGTGTTTGTTCATGAGTTCGATAGGGAGGTGGAGCGGGTGGGTAGCGATGAGTTTTTATGCGGTGAGAATTTGGTGGAGACGGTGGGTTTATTGGGGCATTTTGTGGTGGAGAAGAGGGTTGATTACGGTGGTGATGATTTTGGGTTCTGCCGGAATCCGCCGTCCACGGCGGCGACGGCGAGATTGAGGAAAGGTTGAACAGTTTATTTTAGGCGAGTTTGCAAGGGGTTTTATGTAAATACAAAAGTATTTTATATTCGATAATTTCTTCTTGGTACTTTTAATTACAATTTTGCATATATTATGTTAAGAAATCCTGATTAGCTCAGCTGGTGTTCCTAAGGACGATAACATTCTAAAAGGGACTGTGGATGGTATCCAAGTTTATCGGTTCAAATTCAACGAAGTCAATTGAAGGTATGTGGAGTATTTAGTCTTTGGTCTGATTCAGCTATAGATTTGAGTCATCCCCCAGCCCAATCAAAGGCTCTGGTTGGACTTTAGGTCCAGCGTAAATTGGATCGGGACAACGGCCTTCCAAAAAAAATTATCTTAAGATTTTATTTTTACGGTAAGTTAACACCCACGTTTTCCAGTATTCGGGATCTATTCAAGCACTCTTCCAAGATGTCTCTTTGATTATTTTAAACCTAATTGCAATTTTTTATCATTTCATCAACACAAAATTCACATTTATAAAAAGAACAGCACACATTTGCTTGTGAATTTGATTTTTGGTTTTATGTGAGTGTATTTTTTCATGTGGAAAAGGAAAAGGTCAAGAATTTAGTTTTAATAAATCTCTTGTTTCTTTCTTTTTCACTAAAAAGGAAAATCATATCTTTTAGTGTATCGAGAAATGAGAATAAAAATGGTTAAATGAAATGGCTATGTGTTTTCAAATGATTGGATGACAAATAAGGACGAATTTTTTTTATTTATACAGAGAATAAAAATGGTTAAATAAAATGAATAAGGACGAAATTTTCTTATTTTAAAGAGAATGAAAATGGTTAAATAAAATGAATAAGGACGAATTTTTCTTATTTATACAGAGAATAAAAATGGTTAAACAAAATGAGGATGTGTTTTCAAATGATTCGATGATAAAAAAGGACGATAAGTGTTTATTTATACAGCTTAATGAATACTTTGTATGATATGGATGATAATTTTCGGTAAGCAATATGTGATTGGCAAAAGTTCTGGTAATCTAACGATATTTGTCTTTTGATAAAGGATACGATTAATGGTACGTGTTTTATCTACCGTTAATATGTGACAGAGATGTGTAAAATTTAATAAATCTGATAATAAAATATGATATATGAATGGTGATGAGTGATAGTGTTTATGAGATATTTGGAACTAAATGAAGTCATTATCTAATATGAGTTCTTTAATTGCTTAAAATGAATTGATATTTTTTCTAATATTTTAAAAACATCTTCAGTATTGCCAAAATCTTCATTTTGTTCTTTTAAAAATTTGATAGAAATGCTTTTTACATGTATAGTTGTTTGTTTGCTTTTTATTATTACCAAAAAATACGTTTCACTAAATTAAATAAATGTAGTCACTATCCATATTCAATACATTGTGTTCCTTAAAATATGCTAGATTGATTGATTAAATAAAAAAAAGTTTTAAAATATTATAAAGGTAACTTTTACAATATTTTTCCATAAATATTTCATTTTTATATGTTCAATTCACAATATATTATAAAGTTTCCTTGTTGTTTTCTAAATCTTATAAATTTTACAAAAATAAACTGATCCCATATAAACCCAAATTTTAGCTAGTATAATAATAAAACGGTGGCAATTTGTTAGGGGGTGGTCCCAAGCAGGCAACTAAATATAGACACGTTTTATATTTTCTAGCGTAATGATTTATGATGTCAGTTGCTAACAAAAGCATTTTTATAACGATTTAACCAGTGATAACGATATTTGTTCATTAAAATTTAGAATTCAATATTATATTCGTCGTAGGTCATGAAAAAAAGAAAAACATGGTTTGAAATTGCAAGTGCTTTAGTTTGGTGCAATTAGCCTTTAATAATATAACTTTATTAAAGGGTCGGTTTGGTGACAACTTCTGACTTATTTTTATTCTTTTAGGGAAACAAATATTTTTAGGTTTGATTCTGTTTGGCTGTTATCAATTTTCATGAATGATGATACATAAAATAATTGTTTAGAGGGTCTTATCCAATGCTTATATGGATAAGTGTTTACGAAAATCATATTATTTTATTAGATAAATATGACAAGATTTAAGAATCTTATCTGGTAAGAGTAGTTAAGGTGACCAAGAGTCTTAATCGATAAGTGATGGCAAATACTTTTACCATGGTAAGTGCTTACCGGAAAAGTTGTCGCATATGATACCGTTTTGATAAACTAAAATTTTATTCGACAAATAAGTGATAGTGTTGAATTTTACCGACAAACACTTAACTGGATAAGTATTTGGCAAACGACCCATTTTGGGATTTAGTAGGGTCTTTCATTAACAACATAAAACTATAACAAAACCTTCTTGCATTTTTTTTTTATTTATACCAGAAGACAGAACTCAAAAGTAACATGCTTCATCACCATTTCTCTAATGTGTCATTCCTTCCTTAGTCATTTTTTTGTACAGATTTGATGATTGAATTTCCCAAAGGCTCAAAAAAACAAAATTGAGTACTTGGACCTTGGTCCTAGATGCTTAAATATTCATATTTTAATTCGAATAGATCTTTTAATTTTCCTTTTGTACTTGTAGTTGTGTCGGAGCTCCAACAAGTAGACGATATAAATTTGATTTCTTTTATGTTACTTTCTTCAAATTTATCAAGTTAATTGTCATTGAAGTGGTTGTGATTTTGTAAACACCATTATGCTCAAATTAAGCTTAAATTGTTTAGGTTTAGATAATCATATTGTTAATCGTTTAGGTTCAGTTCATTAAATGTTTGGAATTTTAAGGGGTGTTCGGTTCATTTCAGGGAATGAGAATGAAGATGAAAATGAAAATGCAGGAGAATGAGAATAGAATGAGCATTGTATTGATTTTGTTTGGTTAACCTAAAATAATCAATAAAAAACTGTTTTATATTTAAAAAAATATTTTTCCAACTTGAAAATACAAAAGATGTTTCATTCAACATTCATAGATGGAACAATGCATTTGAAAAAAAAAAAACAAGTAGAAATACAAATTTCATCCCTCCCAATTTGGTCAGGAATTGAAATTAATAGATCTACAAGAATGATTCCATTATATAATATTAAACCAAACAACAGTTTACATTATCATTCTCATTTCTGATCCCTCAATACCCCCAACCAAACGCCCCTTAATTGTTTAGGTTTAGTCATTGAATGTAGTTAACATACATGTATTCTTTGTTATCTTTTGTTGAAGTGTAATAAAAAAGAGTTTTAGTTGCACCGCTCCAAATAGATTGAAACATCATTGGCGATATGTACTTGACCATCGATAAAAGATCGAGATCTTTGTAAAAATAAACTTTTACATACTAACATGCCGTTTACCAGAACCTTACTGGGTAAATACTTATCAACAAAAGATTCAACATCATTTACCATGTAATATCATTTGGCTATGAAAAATGGATTGTTGGTAAACATTAAAACCTAGTAAACACTTTTTTTTTTTTGATAAGGTTCACCTGGGTTTGTCCAGACTACATCTTTGGTAATTTTTATCGAGAGCTAAAGAATACTCCCCTAGGATTAATACTCAGTGGCCCCTGGTTATTCACCCCCAGATTTGAACTTGGGTGGGTTTTTCCCCAACACCAAGCCTTAACCGGTAGGCTGCCCCCATTGGGGTTAAAACCTAGTAAACACTTACTGGGTAAGAGTTGTTTTCTACTGTAACACCCGTAATTTTCGGTTGTAATATCGACTCTTTGATAAAATTTGGAAAATAGAACTTTGGATCAAAACCTATATTTTATGGTCTAGGATGGTAGAGAATCCAATTACGAGTCCAACGGTTCTTTCGGAATCGAAAACGGAGCTATAACGAAGAAGTTATGGCCGAAACAAAATATCACCGAAATCATTCAGGTGCTAGCGATCGCTAGCATACACACCTAGCGATCGCTAGCCAAAAGTGTCAAGGCTGCTGTTTGAGCTCGCGACCGCATTCTGATCGAGAGAACCTGTAGCCAGCGATCGCTAGCATACACACCTAGCGATCGCTAGGTGTGCTGCAGCAAGGGATTTCGGGTTATAAACCCTTTCCTCTTCATTTTATCATAACTTCTTCATTTCTAAACCTTTGGAGCTGATTCTTCTTCCTATGTTCTCCTCTCTCCAAGCTCTTCAAGATCCCATTAATGGATTGACAGTTAAAGTAGCAAGATTTGGAAGTTTGACCTTCATCATCTTCATCTTCTTCACCTCATCTTCCACTTCCATTGTTGCTAGGTTTGAGTCCTTCAAGTTCTAGGGTTTTCTACTCAAGATTTGGCTAGGTAAGCTTATCTAAACCACTTGAGGTTTGTTAATCCTCATAATAGGAGTTATGAAACTAACCTAAGGTTCGATTTACTTGATTTTAGGTTTTTCCACATTTTGACCTAAATCTTGGATTTGGGGGTTTTTGGTTACAAACCCTCAAGGTGAGTTCTCTATATGGTTTTAAAGTGTAGATCTAGTGTTGTATGATGTGGTTAGAGAACTAATTCAAGGAATTAACTTCTTATCAGTTTAGGTGTTTGCTCAAGCTTTAAGCTAGAGTCCTTGGTGAAAATTGGGGCTTTTGGCTTTACAACCCCGAGGTGAGTTGCTAAAACCGTTTTGTTAAAACTGAGAGCACATCATCTCGTTTGGTATTACGTGTTTTGCTAGATATTTGTGGATAAATATGTGTTTGGTTGAAATGCCTAAATTTCTAGGTTTTGGACTTGCCATGAAATGAATAAGTGACGGTTCTCGTATGTATGGCTTAACTTGGATTATCGTATACATGAAATAGATCATTGTATGCTACGAATGTATGAGTATATCCATGTGAATATGTGATGAATGTATTTGTGAAAAATACGTGTTATTATGTATGCCACGGAATGATGCGAAGGAATTGAATTCCGAGCATGTTGGTTTGTATGAAGTAAATGAAAATATTGAGACTTCAATTAAGGCTTGAATGTTATGGAGCACCGCCAATCAAAAGGTGGGATGCTAATGGTCACTAGTCAAAAAGTGGACCGGGATGTCACTAGTCAAAAGGTGAGTACCCATGTTTTTACGCAATATAAATTGGACAACGTGGCACTAGTCAAAAGGTGTACACTAAGTCGTTTTTGAAATGAGATTGATTTAAAGTGGCACTAGTCAAAAGGTGTGCACTTCAAGTTTACACGAGTTCGACTCAGTCTTGGGTGGCACTAGTCAAAAGGTGTGCACCTATGTCCCTCGCCATTCGTGTGGCCGCGAATGTGCCTGGCCTCTGAGGTTGCCTATTTGAGTCTTCGTAGGAGGACGGCAACGGGGTGTCTCGACTCTGGGGTGTAACTTGCTTGGTGAAAGTGGGTCGCTCCCACGGTTTTTAAAGATAAAAAGATAAACCGGTTTAATGTGATGCATTCTGTGTTAATACACTCTCGTACATCTCACATGTCTTAACATGCTTTCATATGTATGATGCTATATTGATACAACTCACTAGGCTCCTTTAGCCTAACACTTGCTTGGTATCGATGTGTCTCTCAGGTACAAGGGATGCCATTCCCAAGTAGGTGCCGGGATTGAGGGTGAGCTTTGGGGAAAGTGTGAAGAGACCGGACTTATAGGCCGTACATGCGTTGGCAGATTCGACAACCCCTTTTGTAGTCTTTTTCCGAGATAGGATTTAGACTAGATGGTTGTCGCATTCTTTAGTTAAATTACAAACATTGTAATTATACACTACTTATACCCCTGTCTTGGGAAGAGCTCGCGCTATGGCGTTATGTTACGTATACCACCTTTCGTTAATTGAAAGTTTTTGTTGACTCCAAATTTTGGGGTGTTACATCTACACTTAAGATGTATCCTTGACCATGGGTCAGGCTTTCGGGTTGGTCCATAGTCGCCGATGATTAATCGGGTGCCGCCCATGTAAATCCTAAATACCTTGTTGACCTTACATTAAAACGTTTACGTGAATTATCTCTTAGTAAAAAAAACTCCTTAATTTTCAATCACATTTGGATTGAAACAAATAATTATGACCATACTTAAAAGTGGTTGCTTTCTAAAAAGATTTTCAAAATAGATAATATAATCAATCATGAACACGAAAAGAAGACAGTGATGTAATTTGATTCACATATATTAAAATGTTATCATATACCTGAATGATTATAGATCATTAAAATTTGAATTTGAATTCTATTTTACTTTTTGACAAAGAAATTGAATTTGAAATTTTAAAATCCAAGATTTAGAAGTAGAAGAGGGAAAAAGGGTAAAAGGTAAAAATGAGTGCATCACGTGCCTCACGTGACCACAAATGGAGAGAGAGATTTGTATTGTCGGTGGGAATTGGAAGACAAAATGAGGTAAATGGGACCATGGGTGGGGGAGTGGGTTCAATGTGGTTCACACAAAATGGAACCCATTTAGCCATGGGAACAAATGAGTTTGGTCAAGTGTCATTTACAAAATATACAATCACACAATTCACACACTCTCTCTATCTCACTCTATTATTACAAGAAGTATCAAAACAGGGTCATACTACATTGATTTTGTCTTGGAATTCATTGCATCTTCTACTTGTTTTTTCTCCTAATTAATTAATACCTACATTTTACTTTTTCTTTTCTTTTTTAATATTTCTTGATTTTTGTTTCGGCATAGCAAATACGGTAGTTTGGGTTTTATTTGTTTATGCATGCGACCCGTAAAATAGAATCAGTATAAGGCAACAGTGATATAGTATAGATCTGAAAGTTGACCAGGCTTTACCATGGATCAATGGAGAAAAAACACCCATCGAATCGGGTTTGAATCACATGCTACCAAATTCCTTGTGGTCATGGAAGTTTATTAGGTTAACCTACGATTGTGATGACTTAGATTAACGTGCAATGGCTCCAAGCAATTCATAGTGCCGTGGGGGGTTAATTAGTTGTTGCAAGTGGGTTTCATATACATATTTACCTTTTATACGGATTGTTGAGCAATGTCCCACATCGGACACAAAGTGAACTTGTAATGTGCTTATAAGGGTCCTGGGCTACTCCACTCATAGCCAATTGGTTTTGAGTTGGAACCCCACAAACTTAGATGGTAATTGAGGTTTGACTTCATCACCGAACACATTGAAGCATATAAAGATTTATCATGTAAACGATTCGACATATGATCTAACAATTGCTGTTCTGAACCAACCCGAAGGTTACAAGTGTTCCTAACAAAGTGAATCTTGTACCATGGCTACAAGGAACACAATAATGGTACGTGCATTCATACTTTTGAGTACTAATATAGTACATGGGATGGGATATGCACAAAAAGGACAATGATTTGGTAAGTTTTCAATACAAACATTAATATAAGGAAACTTAAATTGAAACTTGCATCCTTATATTCTAGTGGTAACCGACCTCATATTCTAGTGGTAACCGATCGAACATCCTCGTAGTGGTTCTAACTAGTCTTTACTGGTCCTTCTTATTGACTCTTGAGTCCTTTTCCAGGCCTCAGACCTTGGTGTTTATTCCCACATTTGATTGTCTAGGGTACGTGCGGTATGCAGACAGGATATAACAGAACAAGACAGAACAGTTAACCGTCCACCGTTGGATGACAAGACGAGAGAAGAAAATCTCAAGTCCTCAAATCTCATGTTCTCTCCGTGTCCACCAATCGTATGAGAGACACATTATCGCTTTACTGAGAAAAGAAAACAAAACGATGAAATTAAATAAAAATAATAACGTGTCTTTCACATGATTGGAAGATGACACGAGGTTTTTGTTCTACCATGAGCAACCAAGAAAGACCTGTATCAACTTTGAATTCGCAGGTTTTTATTCTACTATTTAGGTTGTGGCGTACTGGTTAAGCCGTAGGCAAATGTAGTTGAAAATTACATCTATCACATGTTCAAATCCAAACGTTGCCAAAGCCCTTGTGGCCATAGAGGTTCACCTAAGAGGACTCCAGGACTCCTGGTCATTCGTAGTTGCTGAGTATATTAATTGGTGCTCGTAAGCTGGTCCAAAACCAGTCACAAGAAAAGAAAAACTTTGAATTCGAAAATAATACATTTGACCTTTCATGCTAAACTATAGAACATGAGCGAACCTATAAGAAGGGTATTTGTGCACCCATTCCTTAGATTTTCGCAAGTAGAATTTTCTTTAGGGGTAAGGGGCACACGCTAAATTGTGAAAGGTGCTCCAAGATCTTAGAGAATACAAGGGATTTTAACCAAAAAACGGAAAAGTGTCTCGAAATCAACCAAAAAGCTTGAAAAAATCTTCGAAATCAACAAAATAGCTTGAGATATCCTTTGAGATCAACAAAAAACTGAAAAAAGAACTCCCTCAAAATCCAGCAAAAAACTAAAAGAATTTCTCAAAACGATGGAATTTGACTAAAAACACATTGGCAACTTTTTACCCTTTGATCCAGATGGACTCATTTGGTAAAAATCTTGTTGTCATAAAAAATTCATTGATATAGATACATGTGAAAAGATATGACAAAAATGATCTTCCACTTGATAAGAAGATTGCGTGAATAGAACCTGTTTGGGTGAAAATTTACAATCGCACGATACACGACGACCGACTTAAAATCATAAGATATCTTTCAGGATGATAATCCTGTATTAAGATAAGGTCCTGAGAAAAGATACGTATACCTTCGATCGACAACAACTAAACATCGAACGATCTTTACACAAGACATCATACGATATGACCTGGAAACATACAGTATCACACGATATAATACTAACGGTTAAATATATCTTAAGTATGATCATTTGTAACAGATAAAAAAATAGGTGTCGAAGATCAAGTGACCGTTAAGGACCAAGATTCGCTCTTCATAAAGCTTCGACCGTTATATGCGAGATTTTAGCTACCGTTAAAGCCGTTGCATTAAAGACGTAATAATGGACATCAGTTACATTCTGATCAGCTATAAAAGGAGGTCGAAGACATCATTTGAAGACATCTGATTACCTTGAAATCTAGCGAATACTCTCTACAATTCACATATTATTCTTTATAATTTACATTCCATTTCATTGTAATCATATGATCATCGTTGTAATTCTCGAGGACATCACCCCTTATTGGTGATACTTAGTGCAACGTCGACTATACTCTTTTAGTCGGCCGCAGGTTTTTTTCCTCGACCTCGAGGTTTTTTCCCGCGTCATCAATTGTCTTGTCTTTTAATTTATTTTATCGCACGTTTTATTGAATTAGATTTCTTTCTTTCGACGGATTCGCCTCACAACATCTTACGATATTAAATTGTGTAACTTTTTACCAAAACAATTTGGCGCCCACCGTGGGGCCCCGTTCTGAGAAAATCTCGTTTGATAAAACGTTCGCTTACTAATCAAATTTTTCGAGTTTCCTTGAGTATTCATTGCAGGATTATGGAGAACAACTTCCAACCAACTCTGCAACAACAACTAGCAGCCGCTCAACAACAAATTCAGCAGTTGGCTAATCAAAACATGGAAGCCAATGGGGAAATCGCACGATTACGAGCTCTAAACCCCCGAACTACTCAAACCAATCCCGCGATATCATTACCTCTCCCGAGACCACCCCTCTTTCAACAGAATCAACTCAGACCACCACAAGCACCTTCAATGCCTCAAGCATCTCAAATACCATTTATGCCTCAAACATCACAAAATGACCTACGTCCACCTCAGAATAACAACTTTCGACCTATTTTTCCTCCTCTTCCGTCAGGACCACCTCCTGCATTTACCTACGCTCAACCCCAAGGTGTTCCTCGACCTTTCTATTCAATTCCAGAGCCAATACCACATATACCAACAATAAATACTACTGTAACCCATATTCCAATTCAACCCAACCATCAAGAAGCTGTTGGAGTAGCACCTACTGAAAACCTTATGGACGTACGATTGAAGATGTTAGAAGAGCAAAATAAAGCAATGCTCGCATTGCTCGCAAAACTTCCTGGTGCAGCCGTACCAGTTGAAGTCGAACCAAAGACAGGATTCCAAGTTTCACCTTACGTCGATGAAATCGCTCTCATGGAAATACCAAAGAAATACAACATTCCCGCCTTTACAACTAAGTACTCGGGGGTAACAGATCCAGTGGAACATGTCGCGCAATACAAACAGCTTATGTGGACTGCTTCAATCCCATCTCAATATCAGGAGGCATGCATGTGTAAAAGCTTCGGCTACTCTTACAGGAGCTGCGCTACAATGGCTTATCAACTTAAAGCCAAAAAGTATCGAATCATTCGCCGAATTGGTGAACCAATTCACTCGACAGTTCGCGAGTAGTCGCAAGATGGAGAAGCAAACAAGTGACTTGTACTACGTCGTACAAAAAACTGGAGAAACAATACGTGATTATTTTAATAGGTTTAATGCAGAAATGATCGAAGTAAAGAATTGCGATATAAAAACCGCAATCGAGGCATACAAACGTGGGTTCGATAATTCTTCGGAATTATATACGGATCTCACGAAGTATCCACCAGAGAACTTTGACGACGTACGAGCTCGAACGTTAGCCCACATGAGAATTGAAGACGACGCCATCTTCAGACGAAAGCATTCGAATGAAAAGAAAAATCTGAGTGCACAGAAGCACGATTTTAAACCTAAGAGAGTGAATAAAATTGGAAACTCTCGACAGGAGTCCAAAACTCGCTCAAGCAAAGGTACAGGAAGGATTAGATATCCCGATTTATCTACTTACAATTTTGCAGGTACATCCAAAGAATTGGTGGATTCTCTGCGGAAGATCGATGCAAACGTACGATGGCCCAAGAAGCCTGAGAATCCCAACAAAGACAAAGATCAAACTAAATGGTGCGAATTCCATGGTGATCATGGACACACGACGGACGAATGCATCAGCCTCAAAAAGGAGGTTGCTTACCTCAAAACGAACGGGCACCTGAAAGGCATTATCAGCGATGAAGCAAAAAGACCAGCATCTCCGATCCATACCAAAGTGGTCAATTGCATCACTGGTGGATCAGAAGTATGTGGCTTGACGTATTCCGCGGCAAAACGACACGCACGAGAAGGACCCGAAGGATTCCCTATCCCTGAAGATTCGAAAACTGCAGCTGAAAGAGAATTTGATGCAGCAAAGTTAACGTTCGATCAAGACGATCTCTCGGGCGTTAACCAAAAACACCATGATGCTCTAGTCATTCAGTTAACAATTGGAAATTGTCTGACTAAGAGAGTATTGGTTGATGGAGGTAGCTCGGCTAACGTTATATTCTCAGATACTCTAAAGATCATGGGCATCGACAGATCCAACATCGTACGACGAACTACTACATTAGTGGGATTCAATGGAGATGCGACGAATACTCTTGGAGAAATAGTGCTGCCAGTCTTCGCTAAAGGAATCAACAAGCAAACTAAATTTAATGTCATAGATTGTCCATCGGCATACAATGCAATACTCGGAAGACCCTGGATCCATGATATGAAAGTTGTACCATCAACCTATCATCAAAAGATTAAATTTCCATCTCCTTGGGGCGTACAAGAAATCATCAGTGAAAAGAAGATCGCTCGTGAATGCTACAAAATCACGATGAAGACTAAACCCCAGGATATCTAGCAATTACAGAGCCAGGATGGAATACGATCGTACGATGACCTTCAACTTGAAGAAGTCGTGCTAGATCCAAAACATCCTGATCGAAAAGTCTACGTGGGAGCAACACTAACCCCTGATATAAAAAGCGAAATAATATCTTTTTTGCAGGAACACTCAGATTGCTTCGCATGGTCGCACGAAGACATGGTGGGGATTGATCCTGACATCATATCTCACAAGCTAAACGTAGATCCAACTTTTAAACCTGTGAAACAAAAAAGACGCAAGTTTGCACCAGAACGCAACAAAGTTATTAACGATGAGGTTGATAACTTGCTAAAAACAGGGAAGATCAGGGAAGTAAAATATCCAGATTGGCTAGCAAACGTGGTGGTCGTACAAAAGAAGAATGGAAAGTGGCGAGTCTGTATTGACTTTACAGATCTAAACAAGGCATGTCCAAAAGACCTGTTTCCACTACCTCACATAGATGCGATGGTCGATGCAACTGCAGGCCATGAATTACTCACGTTCATGGACGCTTATTCTGGATATAACCAAATCCTGATGCACACGGACGATCAAGAGAAGACAGCCTTCATGACGGACAAAGGAATATACTGCTACAAAGTGATGCCTTTTGGTCTCAAGAATGCTGGATCAACATACCAGAGGCTAGTAAACATGATGTTCAAAGAACATCTTGGTCGAACGATGGAAGTCTACATCGATGATATGCTGGTGAAATCTGAACGATCACATGATCACATAGATCATCTGAAACAGGCGTTCGATATCCTACGACAATACAAAATGAAACTCAATCCTACGAAGTGTTCTTTCGGAGTACGTGCTGGGAAATTCCTTGGATATATGGTCACTCAACGTGGGATAGAGGCGAGTCCAGAACAAATCAAAGCTATCATAGAAATACAATCTCCGAGGAACGTGAAAGAAGTGCAAAAGCTTACTGGACGAGTGGCGGCATTAAATAGATTCATCTCACGATCATCTGACAAATGCCACCTATTTTACAATGTACTACGTAAAAATCAAGGTTTCAACTGGACAGAGGCGCATGAGAAGGCATTGCAAGATCTAAAACAATACATGGCCTCCCCTCCGCTGTTAACAAAACCAATTGAAGGCGAAAGCTTACAATTATACTTAGCCGTTAGCAATAATGCGGTAAGTGCAGTTCTCGTACGAGAAGATGATCAGCAGCAACACCCGATTTACTATATAAGTAAATCCTTTCTCAATGCCGAGACCAGATATACGTCAATGGAAAAATTGCTCCTAGGTCTCGTAACAGCAGCTAAAAAGTTACGGCATTATTTTGAGTCACATCATATAATTGTCGTAACTAATTATCCTCTCAAGACCGTACTTCGTAAACCTGAACTTACAGGACGATTAGCCAAATGGGGTATCTACCTAAGAGGGTTTGATCTCACGTACAAACCTAGGACGGCGATAAAGTCTCAAGCGTTAGCAGATTTTGTGGCAGAGTTCAGTCCAGGAGTAGAGCAACCATCGCACGATGAAATCAATAATGTGATGATTCAAGACAATCAGCTTTGGACCTTTCACGTCGATGGATCCTCCAACATAAGGGGATCAGGATTAGGAATTGTCCTGAAATCATCACACGGGGGGAATATGATGTACTCAATACGATGCGAATTCAAGACTACCAACAATGAAGCAGAATACGAAGCCTTGATCGCTGGATTGGATATAGCCTACAACTCAGGGGCACGATGTCTGCACGTACGAAGTGATTCACTACTAGTGGTGAATCAAATTAATGGCGATTTTCAAGCAAAAGATTCGAAAATGATGGTGTATCTCGAGATCGCTAGAGAAAGCATCGCACGATTCGAAAAATTTTCGATAGAGCAAATCCCAAGAGATCTACACGCACAAGCCGATGCTTTGGCTAATCTGGGATCCGCATTCAATGAACCAACTTTAGAGAGCATCCCAATAATTCATCTTACGACGTCTTCCATCGAAGCAAAAGAAAAAGTACAAATGGTCGAAGAAGTCTACAACTGGTCACTCGATATATGGAATTATTTAAAGTACGATAGACTTCCTGACGACAAGATGGAAGCTAGAAAGACCAGATCGACAGCTTCGCGGTATACAATCTTCGAAGGAAGACTATATCGCAAATCCACATCTGGATTGATTCTACGATGCATAACAAGTCAGGAGCATATGAATCAGATCTTACAAGAGATGCACGATGGAGAGTGTGGAAACCACTCTGGAGGACGAAGTCTTGCGAATAGAATCTCACGACAAGGCTACTATTGGCCTACTCTTCGAGAAGATGCTATGAGGTACGTACGAAAATGCGACGCCTGTCAGAGACATTCAGGTATGACACACTCACCTTCTGAACCCCTACACTCTGTCTTAATCCCGTGGCCATTCATGCGATGGGGGATGGACATCGTAGGAAAGTTACCTCCTGCTCCAGGACAAAAGGTTTTCCTACTTGTTCTCACCGATTATTTTTCCAAATGGATCGAAGCTGCTGCTTTCTCCCAGGTAAGAGATAAGGAAGTTATTTCTTTTATTCAAACTAACATTATATACAGGTTTGGAGTACCATCGGAAATTATGTGCGATAATGGCTCGCAATTTATAAGTGAAAAAACTCGTAAGTTCTGCGATGAACGTGGGATCAGGTTAATTACTTCGACTCCAAGATATCCTCAATCCAATGGCCTCGCCGAATCAAGTAATAAGATCATAATCAATTCGATTCGCAAGAGGCTAAAGGAAGCAAAAGGGAAATGGGTCGAAGAATTACCTTCGGTCTTATGGGCAAATCGTACGACTCCAAGGACTTCAACAGGGCAAACGCCCTTCTCCCTCGTTTATGGATGCGAAGCAGTACTACCGATCGAGTCTCAACTTCCAATCGCAAGACATCGTACGATGGAGCAAAACGTAATAGACCTATATTACGATTTAGATGCATTGGAAGAACTTAGAGAAAAGGCATTTAAAAAATTTGGCATTACAAAAAGCCATGGTCGAACGACATTTCAACAAGAAAGTAAAGGCAAAAATCTTTCAAGTAGGCGATTACGTCCTACGACAGGTATTTCAGAATACTCAAGAGCTAAACGCAGGAAAACTTTCCATCAAATGGGAAGGACCTTATATAATCTCTAAGATTATTGGGAATGGTGCATACAAGCTTACAACCATCGAAGGTAAGGAAATTCCATGAAGTTGGAATGCAACACATCTTAAAAGGTACTACTTCTAAACCTTTTTTCATCTTTTATTATTATTTTATTACGAACGATTACTAACTTGGGCGTCGGAGCGCCGTTGGTCAAACCAACGGCCACCCCTTAGCCATTCTTTTCTTGTCGCAGGTTGCGCACGATTATCGCAAGTATCGCACGAATATCGCAAGTTATCGCATGAATAATTAAAGCTTATAACGCACGATCAATTATTTGAAAATTACACGCACGCGCGCAAGACAAAACGCCAGTCGCACGATGTAAAGTAAAGAAACGTTTCTAAAAGAACAAAAAGTTCTAAGGCACAAGTCAACAAGTACGATAAAACTAAACCATTCATTTCAAAATAAATAGTACTTAAACAAATAAAGAGTACTTAAATGGAAAGTCATACGATTACAAATAAAACTAACTACTAGGAGGAAGGTTTGATCCTACGATCCCTGCATCACCGCCCGATGCCTCCATACTTACACCTTCTGCAGATCCAACGATCTGAGAAGGGATCTCTTCAGTAGTCAAGATCGCTGGAGTGGATCCAGAGACCATCTCATCTTGAGTCTCCTCCCCAACTGTAGCAACCTCAACAGGTTTCTCTCCAACCTCTTCATCCATGTAACAACCCAAAACATCTTTCACCAAATTTAACGGAAAATTTACGGAATAAAATAAAAGTAACCAATGCAGCGGACATTTGTCCAAAAAGATAACTTTCAATCAAAAAGTGGTAACAACCATATAAAATATCTTTAACCAAAATTTCATCAAAATGAGGTCCAACCAATAAAATGTAACTATCTCATAAAAACCATACTTTAATAATTTAAACAACTGTTTCTCAAACCACCAAACGGAACTGAGCCTCTCGGGAGATCGGAACTTCAAGCCAAGCTCTTCCCTTTAACCTTCCCGGAGGAACCTGCAACTAAAAGGGAAATCCACAAACGGGTAAGCTTGAAAGCTTAGTGAGCACAAACCACAAACACATGAACAATATATCACAAACCACCACGCATATGAGAACTAGACATGCTATCTTCAATGTCCTTACGGTACACGCCGGTAAGAACCACACACATACTGATATCAGTTTAACACAAAGACAATACCCACGGTGGCCACCACCACTACAATGGATACGCCATCACACAACATGCTAGTCTCATAACCACATACGCATTACATGCAATTTGTACATAAAGCCACGTATAAGGGTTAATGTACTCACCTTGGATAATGTCACCATAAATCAAGTGCCAAAAACACCACACAATGCTAGCAATGCACATTCTTTCGTCATTCATACGTATTCAACTTTTAAGCACCTATACAACACATGTATATATAGCATATCAACACAACAACACGATACAAAATGAGTTCCTTAACCGAACCCGAACACCATAAGTTTAGACACATTTAAACTATCCCATTTTCTACCAAATTCTCCCGGAAATCCTTTATTTCAACCCATAACTAGAAATAATCATCCTAGGATTTATAATCAAAATCCTATATTTTACGGTCTCATTCGATAGGTAATTCAATTACGAATCCAATGGTTCTTTCGGAAGCAAAATCGGAGCTATAACGAATAAGTTATGGCCAAAACAATTTTCAACAACCACACAGGGACTTGCGCGACCTACTTGCGCGACCTGAGGTCGCGGGGACAGGTCCCCCAACTCCCTGGTTCGTCTTCTTCACGATTTTTCCTCCGAAAACACACCCAAAACTCACCGAACGATCATAATACTCAACAATGGTGTTAATGAACACCCCCATACCATTATAACACAATTTAGATCATTCTAAACTCGACACTAACATCAAACGACCCAATTTGATCGCCAAATGGTCGAATTCCCAAACCAACAAAACCCTAACCATCAACCACTCAAACGGTCGATCAACTAGCAAAATGCACCAATAAACACTTACCTTGGGTTAGGAATGCGACAACAATCGAACCCCGATGATCAAATGCACTTCTCACGGTCGAGATCATCACCAATTTCACCAAATGACACAAAGCTCTCAAACCCTTCTCAATTTTCTGCACAAAAACGACTAACGCAAGAGAAAGGGTTTGGGGCTTTTATCTATATTGCATAAAAGTCATTCACGACCCTTCAAATTCGCAATGTACACTTCCACCCCTGCACCTCGAAATAACACGATTAACCCAAAGCTTAACAAAAGATAACGAACACCGGTTAAATACTAACTTTGGGAAATGGGGCGTTACAACTCTCCCCCACTTAACAAGATTTCGTCCCCGAAATCGCTTACGCTAAAACAGCTCCGAGATAAGCGTCCTCATCTCATCTTTCGACTCCCACGCACACTTTGACCCCCTTGCGATATTCCAAATGGGCTTTCACTAGTCCGATCTTTTTGTTCTGCAGGGTCTTAGTCTCCCTTCCCACACGACATTCGGTCTTTCTACATTCTCATCCACCAGAACGCTGTTTGTCGGAATGTGAACCGACTCCTCAGCTAAACATTTCCTCAGCTGAGACACGTGAAGGTGTTATGTACTTGACTGAGTTCTGAAGGTAACTCAGTCCTATACGCCACCTTGCCTACACACATTGTCACCTTAAAAGGTCTGATATAACTAGGGCCGAGCTTGCCCCTCTTTCTGAATCAGAGTACTCCTTTCCACGGTGATACTTTCAACAACACATCAACACCCACATTGAACTCTAAACCCGACCTTTGCTTGTCGGTACAGCTTTTTTGACGTCTCTGGGCGGTCCATAACCGCTCTCAAATCATCTCTATGCTTTCCTTCGTCTTCCGCACAATCTCTGTGCTACCCAACTCCCGTTGGCCCACCTCACCCCACAATTAGGAGTGCTACATCTCTGCCCGTACAACATCATACAGGCATGATGGCTAATGATGCACGAAACCCGGCCAACGGTAGATAGGTATCCCAACTGTCGCCAACACCCAACACGTACACCCTTAATATAATCTCGAGAGTCTGACTCGTCCTCTCGTTCTGTCCATCTAGGTGAGGATGAAATGCGGTACAGAACTGCAGTCTAGTACCCATCTCATGAAATTATCCCCAAAACCGCGATATAAACTGCTCTTCTCGATCAGAAATCACCGTTACTAGTACCCAAATCTTGCCACCATTTCTTTAACATAACGAGCCACATCTCGCTTCATTCCCGGCTACCAATAATCAGTCTTTAAGTCCCGATACATTTTGATAGCTCCCGGGTGTATAGAGAACTTAAACTTACGAGTTTCGTTGCAACGGCCCCAAACACGATCCGAGCGAGTCAAAAGTCCTTGACTTTCAGACCCTCAGATGGGCCGGTTGACCATTGGTTCCCACTTTCTCCTAGTTCACTTCCTTCACAGCATCAACCTGATTGCTCTTACTCAGCTCCAACACCGCAGTCGTCACTGTTAATCTCATTAACAATACTCGCATCACCACAATGCGTTAGTCAAACACCTAAATCAAAACAACACCTAGAACACAAAAACATTTGCACATATTGACACTTTAAACTTCCCGAACCGAAACGCAAGTCTTAGCCATATCTAGACTACTCCAAATGCCCCCAAATTATACCAAACATTATCTTAGAACATCCCCAAGATAAGCCCCAAGACAAATCCCGAAAACGACCGCACACGAAAAATTTGAAAATCAACACAGAAGGTTACGCGACCTTCTTCCCGCAACCTCCAGTCGCGGGGTTGGTCGCGCAACTTTCCAGACATGAAGAACTACGCGATTTGGCTACGAAAAACACCCCGACAACTTCACAATCTTTCTTATAAGCCTTTCCAAAGACATCGCAAATCCCGAGAAGTCTTGGATGTACCATCTGTAATCTGGCTAATCCAATAACACTCCGAATCTCGGTAGAAGTCTATGGAACCTCCCACTTTGCTATTGCTTCCACTCTCACCGAATCTACGACGATGCCCTCCCGGTTAACAAAGTTTCCTAAGAATTGGACCATCTTGTAACCTAGAGTCACACTTGGAACTTGAAATACAGTCTCTCCTTTCGTAACGTCTCCAACACTTCAACCAAAAGCTTCACATGCTCCCCTTTGCTCTTGGAGTAGATCAGTATGTCGTATGTGAAAACGATTACCGATCTATCCAGCATAAGTGTAGAGAAACGATTCGTGAGGTCCATAAACATCGCCAGCGCATTCGTAATCCGAACGTCATCACTACGAACTCGAAACATCCGCACCTTGATTTGGACGCAGTCTTCTGCATGTCCTCGCTTGTCACCTTCACCTGATGGTACCCTAAACGAAGATCTATCTTCAAGGACTACGCGGTTCCCAGAAGTTGATCAAACAGATCATCGATCATCGGCAGCGGGTATCGATTCTTCACCGTAAACTTATTGAGCTCACGGTATTCAATGTACATCCGCATCGGACCATCTTCCTTTCTGACAAAAAGGATAGGGGCTTCCCCAAGGTGCACTACTTGGACGGATGAACCCCTTCCCTTACAACTCCCCCACTTGGCTTGATAGCTCCTACAATTCCGGAGGTGCTGAGTGAAAGGGAACTTTGCCTACCAGTGTCGCTCCCGGAATCAAATCTAACTCTAACTCCACTTGCACACAGAGACATCCGAAAATTTTCTCATCACAGAACATCACCCAACTATCACTCACAACGCCGACAGCTGACTCCTCAATAATGCACGTATCCTTTTGTTTTCGCCATCGAACACAACTTCGGTTGTCTCCTCGATCCGTTTCCCAATGAGTAGAACTCCCCCCCTTGGAGTTCGGATCTCCACCCGTTGACTTTCACATTCAAAACGAGCCTTATAACAATCGAACCAGTTCATACCGACCACCACACTAATTTCCCCAAATGGAATAGGGATGAGGTCCATACGAAACTTCATCCCTTCCAATCTTATACACTTCTTTCTTACAAATCAATAACCAACGGTACCCTCGTCCGCCATTCTACTTCTAACGGATTCTCCACCGTACCCTCACAAAACTCCCAAAGCTCGGCTTCAGGATCGTCACAACAATACATCTTTAACTGCTCATTCGCCACAAAGCGAACAAACGAGTGACCATTCCCACAACAAGTCGGTGATTTTATCCACCGGCTTCGTCGTCTAAGCCAACAATAAAACTCACTCGAAAATCGCCCCACCTCAAATCGCGACACTAACTGCTCCCAGAACAGCTTCTGGTTTTGCTCCCAAATCGTGGCATTGACTTGCTTCTCCATCCGAGATTGAACTCTCAGATTCCACCAATCATTGCCGTCTCCCCTTGCGGTTTCGTCACGAAATGAATCTTCCATTCCTCTGAACAGAAGCTGGTGCAGAATGCACCCTTTACCACAACTATCCAGCAAGTGCTGGTCACTAAGGACCTTCTACCCCTCAAATTGTAGCGGCTGACAAGCCGAGAAGTCTCTGTAACTTGCCACCCTCGACTGTCCGCCTTGCGTCCCTCTAGAACTGCTGGGCCTGTTGGCCACGGCTGCCTCCACTTGATTGTGGATCTCGATTACCAACTCTTACTTCACTTGGGTGATAACACTCGAAAACACTTCATGCAAAACCTTGCCGACCCAGAATACTGTCTATATAGGCCAATACTATCTTGTAGTGAGCCTATACCACCCTCTAGTCCTTATCAGTAACTCAAGATTCCTCATGGTTCCGTCGAAATCAAATCTGTACCGGTGTTTCTAAACAACTCACATGTGAGAATCATGTTTCGAACTCTTCAGTAACAACCAAACAAAGACATGCCAGAGAGTTCTCCACGAGATTCTCACCTATCGATACAAACTTGGTCCTAACTTCACCATTGGTACCCCGATTTACAGATTTGCCCACTAAATTCACTGACTGCAGATATTTAATCCAATTATGTAGTCATAACACTTCCCAACATAACTAGGACACCCTTGTCCTTAACCCATACTACCCCACATAACATTATGCTTTTATGATGACCACTTCGTTCTCGTCCTGACTAAAATGTCCGGGTCAACAACCCTCACTACACCTTACCCTTCCTAACATGCTATTGAGTGGTCTATTCATCCTTTTCGAGGACACACACATACGTCCTATCAATTGATTTATAGCATGCCCTTACACAAGCCATCACGCAATCATCCCAACTAAGGTTTATACAACCTATCATAGCATGCTACTTACCCTTCCCAAC
Source organism: Centaurea solstitialis (assembly GCA_030169165.1). NCBI lineage: Eukaryota > Viridiplantae > Streptophyta > Magnoliopsida > Asterales > Asteraceae > Centaurea > Centaurea solstitialis. The sequence goes on from CM058043.1 coordinate 36,067,421, forward strand.
CTAGTCGGTTCATAGATACCCTTTATAACTTCGCCAAGTCCCAACATGTACAATATAATTGTGATGATATGGGCCCTTATATCATCATAATTATACCCTATATATCTAGGCTTAACGTTGTCACCAAGGGTTCTAATCCCCAATTTCAGTTAACACAACATAGACATTCACATTCACAAGGCAACATCCTATCTAGCGCAATAAGAGTTACCCCTACACACTTTTAGCCACTAAAGTGCTCGTACATACGTAACAACATCGAACATCTAGCATAGTATCACATCACGCATTAAATGAACACGTTAATTTACATCACATAAGGAATTACATGCATAAGTAGCTCCCTAGCTAAAATAGCAATAGGGTTACTCTACACTACACAAGCCACTACAGTGCTCAAACACGCACCATACACTATACCACTAATACAATATTCATAACATTTAGCATGTGCACACCATAATCATACTAGTACATTCATCACATACACAATCTCATGACATGATAACACAATCAATATATATCATGTCAATCAAATTTCAATAACAATAAATGTGATATAAACTCTTGTGCTCACCCCGTCTTGATGCTCCGATCCTTGGCTCAGTTCACACTCCCTTTTCATAAAAATCAAAGTTTTTTTTAAAGGTTACTTGCTTTGAAAACACAAGCTCTTAGGTTTAAGTCCAAGCACTCACCTCTCATGAATGCCCGAATCCCTTAAACCAAGGCTCTGATACCAATTGTAACAACCCAAAACATCTTTCACCAAATTTAACGGAAAATTTACGGAATAAAATAAAAGTAACCAATGCAGCGAAAATTTGTCCAAAAAGATAACTTTCAATCAAAAAGTGGTAACAACCATATAAAATATCTTTAACCAAAATTTCATCAAAATGAGGTCCAACCAATAAAATGTAACTATCTCATAAAAACCATACTTTAATAATTTAAACAACTGTTTCTCAAACCACCAAACGGAACTGAGCCTCTCGGGAGATCGGAACTTCAAGCCAAGCTCTTCCCTTTAACCTTCCCGGAGGAACCTGCAACTAAAAGGGAAATCCACAAACGGGTAAGCTTGAAAGCTTAGTGAGCACAAACCACAAACACATGAACAATATATCACAAACCACCACGCATATGAGAACTAGACATGCTATCACCAATGTCCTTACGGTACACGCCGGTAAGAACCACACACATACTGATATCAGTTTAACACAAAGACAATACCCACGGTGGCCACCACCACTACAATGGATACGCCATCACACAACATGCTAGTCTCATAACCACATACCCATTACATGCAATTTGTACATAAAGCCACGTATAAGGGTTAATGTACTCACCTTGGATAATGTCACCATAAATCAAGTGCCAAAAACACCACACAATGCTAGCAATGCACATTCTTTTGTCATTCATACGTATTCAACATTTAAGCACCTATACAACACATGTATATATAGCATATCAACACAACAACACGATACAAAATGAGTTCCTTAACCGAACCCGAACACCATAAGTTTAGACACATCTAAACTATCTCATTTTCTACCAAATTCTCCCGGAAATCCTTTATTTCAACCCATAACTAGAAATAATCATCCTAGGATTTATAATCAAAATCCTATATTTTATGGTCTCATTCGATAGGTAATTCAATTATGAATCAAACGGTTCTTTCGGAAGCAAAATCGGAGCTATAACGAATAAGTTATGGCCAAAACAATTTTCAACAACCACACAGGGACTTGCGCGACCTACTTGCGCGACCTGAGGTCGCGGGGACAGGTCGCCCAACTCCCTGGTTCGTCTTCTTCACGATTTTTCCTCCGAAAAACACACCCAAAACTCACCGAACGATCATAATACTCAACAATGGTGTTAATGAACACCCCCATACCATTATAACACAATTTAGATCATTCTAAACTCGACACTAACATCAAACGACCCAATTTGATCGCCAAATGGTCGAATTCCCAAACCAACAAAACCCTAACCATCAACCACTCAAACGGTCGATCAACTAGCGAAATACACCAATAAACACTTACCTTGGGTTAGGAATGCGACAACAATCGAACCCCGATGATCAAATGCACTTCTCACGGTCGAAATCATCACCAATTTCACCAAATGACACAAAGCTCTCAAACCCTTCTCAATTTTCTGCACAAAAACGACTAACGCAAGAGAAAGGGTTTGGGGCTTTTATCTATATTGCATAAAAGTCATTCACGACCCTTCAAATTCGCAATGTACACTTCCACCCCTGCACCTCGAAATAACACGATTAACCCAAAGCTTAACAAAAGATAACGAACACCGGTTAAATACTAACTTTGGGAAATGGGGCGTTACAATCCAGATCCTTAAGATCATCCGCATCCAGGAGGTCCTCAGAACCCATAAGCTCACGGAACGCCTCCAATTCTTCTTTGGCGATTCCAGTGGTAAGGGTCCCAGCTATCACACGACGCATAAGAGCCGCACGAGCTACAACCCTTATTAACGCCGCCTCATCCTTTAGATCCTGGATCTCAGAAGATAAGGCTTCTTCTCTCGATGCCTTCTCCAGTTGCATCGCCTTCAAATCTTCCTCCAACTTGGACGCGCAATCCAGAACGATCTTCATACGAGCTCGCTGCTCCTCTCTCACGTGCTCCACTTCCTCGAGCTTCGCCTCCAGGTCGTCAATCTTGACCTGTTTAGCCTCCAGGTCGGACGCAAGTTTGAAGACCTTCTCCTTGGCCTTGTCAGCTTCCTTTAGAGCAGCCCTTTCGCTAGCCATCTTGGCTCGCATATCACCCTTTATGGTCTCGATCCTAGAATGAAGACCAAGGCTAGCTTGAAAACCCTGGAAAACAAAAGTGTCAAATATGATCGTACGATATCAAAATAATTTAGTCATACGTTAAAAATAAAACTTACCAGAAAGGAAAGACCGACGGCAGCAGCATCAATTTCCTCAAACCTCAGCTTCGCAAACTGTTCCTTTTGCGAAGGAAGTAGAAACTGTTCGATGGCTGGGAAGATATCCTCCTTCTTCATGACATCCCCTTCCAAAAAACCCTTAGGCAGGGTTATGTTCATCGAGGATGAACCAACGTCGAAAGACGTCTTCTTCGACGCCTTTGCAGGAGTTTTTGTCGCCTTGGCTCCCTTCGATTGATCCTCAGGAGGAGCAGATCTGATCGGAGAAACGTTGATCACATCATCCGCCTTTTGTTTGGCTTCATGCGATGGATCAGGGACCTCAGACGAAGACCTCGTACGTTTCGCTGGAGGCTCACCTCCAGCCATCTCTTTTTTCTTCAAAGTCGCCCTCCTGGCAGCCTCCAACTGTTCCGCCCGCCTCGATGGTTTCTTTGATGATCCTACAAAAAGAAAAGAACAAATATAAGAAACATGTAACAAATATTATCGTACGACACATGTCGAACGTACGATTTACCTTCCATCTCTTCCTCTGAGATCACTTGAACTTCAGGGTCCGTTTGTGTAACTTCCTCTTCACTCTCTATCACGATCTCTTTCGCCTTTTGAGTAGAGTAGAATCTTTCACCAATGCTATACGATAAAAATCGTTCGACAGCGGCCTTTGACTCTTCAGAAGCCTTGAATGAGAAATCAATATCTACAAAAAACATTCAAACGATTAGATGAATGAAACAAAAATAACGAGAACGAACATTTAAAATACACCTATACCTAAAGAATTCCACTCTGGCGCGACCCATCCACCTTCACCCAATACCGAAGAAGATCGTACGAACACATATCGCGACTTCCACCCACGATCGTGCACTTGAGTACCATGTACTAACATGGCATCCCCTCTACCCTTCGGAAATAAACCATAACGATAGTAATCTGTCGGTTTCACAGAATACGCTGTAAGGAGATCATTGACGGTGAACGCAGGACGACCCCAGTCCTTCGTTACTCGTTCGATCACCTGAATAACCCTCCAGAATTGGGGCATCAGTTGACCAGGGGAAAGATTGAAACGAGTCATAAAGGCTCGAGACAGAGGACTGAAAGGCCACTTAAAACCTATCTTAAACGGGTATTCAAAAAGAGCAAAGAAACCCGCCGGAGCATCCGCAGGCCTAATCTCACCCGCAACTTCTAAGATAGCATCGTCAGGCATCCCAGATAACCTCTTAAGGGCTAAAACCTCTACAGAATCCTTAATAGCACTCCTAACCTCCATAGATTCGAAAAATTCTAAACGACTTAAGCTATTTCTAAGACGAACGAAACGGAGCAAATCGAAATTCCTAGGGTTCTTATCAGCTTTAATCTTTAAACGCATGAAAATCAGAGAGAAGAGAATACCTTATATTGAAAGTCGACTAAATCCTTGCCGAAAATAAAGGATTGATTTTGGGATAGATTGCGCAAACAATTTGGAAGATTTGTATCTAATTCAAATTGAAATCGTTTATTATATGGTAACTAAATTTCTCTCCAAGTAATGCAGGTCCAATCGCGTTTCAACACGCGTCCAATTAAAGACATTACGACGACAACTGTCATAACCACGTCATCATAACGACGTCATTGAAACCATTCCATATTCGTTCAATTTAAACGAAATTAGTTCATTAACGACTGGTTATTCAGAGCTAACGATTGATTTTTGCAGATAAGAGATTCAGAAATATTTAGAATAAATTTTTCTAAATCTCGGGGGCAAACTGTTTGGGTGAAAATTTACAATCGCACGATACACGACGACCGACTTAAAATCATAAGATATCTTTCAGGATGATAATCCTGTATTAAGATAAGGTCCTGAGAAAAGATACGTATACCTTCGATCGACAACAACTAAACATCGAACGATCTTTACACAAGACATCGTACGATATGACCTGGAAACATACAGTATCACACGATATAATACTAACGGTTAAATATATCTTAAGTATGATCATTTGTAACAGATAAAAAACAGGTGTCGAAGATCAAGTGACTGTTAAGGACCAAGATTCGCTCTTCATAAAGCTTCGACCGTTATATGCGAGATTTTAGCTACCGTTAAAGTCGTTGCATTAAAGACGTAATAATGGACATCAGTTACATTCTGATCAGCTATAAAAGGAGGTCGAAGACATCATTTGAAGACATCTGATTACCTTGAAATCTAGCGAATACTCTCTACAATTCACATATTATTCTTTATAATTTACATTCCATTTCATTGTAATCATACGATCATCGTTGTAATTCTCGAGGACATCACCCCTTATTGGTGATACTTAGTGCAACGTCGACTATACTCTTTTAGTCGGCCGCAGGTTTTTTCCTTGACCTCGAGGTTTTTCCTGCGTCATCAATTGTCTTGTCTTTTAATTTATTTTATCGCACGTTTTATTGAATTAGATTTCTTTCTCTCGACGGATTCGCCTCACAACATCTTACGATATTAAATTGTGTAACTTTTTACCAAAACAACCGAATCTACTTTCGAGTTCTTTTATACTTCGATATTTGCATGCGATATTTGTACTTACGACATAAGTTACTTTCGCATGTCTTGTGTTTATATCTTCATTGTAACGTAAGATATGCTATTGTACTACGAAGGATATCACCCCTTATTGGTGATACATAGTGCATCGTCGACTATTTCTTAGTCGGCCGCGGGTTTTTTCCTCCGTTGAGGTTTTCCCGCGTCACCAAATATCGTGTCATTTTCTTTCCTTGTTTTGTGCACGATTTGTTGAAGTTTCCTTTCTCTCGCCGGATAAGCATCATAATCGAACCTTAACTCGTCCGTAGGTGCGATTTTTAGCATCAACAATTTGGCGCCATCCGTGGGAGCCCACCTTGAGAAAAAAAATCAATAATTACGTGCGCTTCTACTAATATTTTTCTCCATGTTTTTACTTCTACAGGGAATTGGCATTTACATGCATCGTCGAGACTTTGAAAGAAGATTTGAAATTCAAACAGACTTTGAAATTCAAATCTAGGAGGCTAACTGTTGTGGTCAAATTCTAACGCTCGACCGACAAAATTATAAGATCAACTATTGTAGGACAGATGTTGTATTTAGACAAAGTTCTTAAAACCGAATACAGCAGAAACAATAATCTTACGATTTAGTCGTTCGTCTTACGATGATGTCGTACGACCGTCTTAAGATGTCGTAAGACCGTCTTAAGATTTCGTAAGATCGCGATTATCTAACCTGTAACTGCCATTTTAATGTCTCTTTAATGCAGGATTAAAGAGATGTAACCGACGACCGTGATTAAAAGCACAATTAATGCACAACTACCGTTACGATCGTTACAATTATTGTCATCAAGAGCATTAAATGTCAAGCGGTTACAACTTACAACCTTTGCACTATATAAAGGGCACCCCGACTCATTTGGAAGACCCCCGACAACCGACATTCGAATCATCTACTTTTCTCTCGAATTCTTTTATACATCGATATATACATGCGAAATTGTACTTACGACATAAGTTACTTTCGCATGTCTTGTGTTTATATCTTCATTGTAACGTAAGATATGCTATTGTACTACGAATGATATCACCCCTTATTGGTGATATATAGTTCAACGTCGACTATTTCTTAGTCGGCCGCGGTTTTTACCCTCGATGGGGTTTTCCGCGTCACCAAAATATCGTGTCATTTTCTTTCCTTGTTTTGTGCACGATTTGTTGAAGTTTCCTTTCTCTCGCCGGATAAGCATCATAAGCGAACCTTAATTCGTCCGTAGATGCGATTTTTAGCATAAACAGAACCCAAGTTTGATTAGCTAATAAGACCATTTCGTGATACAACTATAATATGGCATGGTATTGCCATTGAAAAAAATTCATTGATATAAATTCATCTTTACATACAACAGACGTATTATGAAAACGTGGATGTATAAAATAATAGCCTTTTTAACATTTTTTAGGATTTTTTTTTCAAGAAATATGGTTTCTTTGTAACGAAAACCAAATACTAGATTGTGAAAGTAAGTGATCATCAAGCATGGTCAATAGAGTTATAGAGTTAGGCCAAGCTCGAACTTGATTCAGAAACTCTTGAGAAATTTTTTATGCAAGTTTGAGCTTTTATTAAAGGAGACTCATAGTTTAAATAGCTTAAAATGTCTTTCATAAATATGTTCAGTAATACAAACTCAATTATACTCGAATATATCTCTTCAAACTATACGTTCGAAAAGCACAAGTTTCATTTAAACTTGATCCAAAAATATACATCAAAAGTACATAAATTAATAAGGCTCTAAAGTATGTGTCTATCATCGGCTTGAAGCCATGTGCTATCAAAGTCCTTGTAGTCATGGAAATTTATTAGGTTAACCTACGAGTGTGATGAGCCGTTCATGGCAACCGGGAATCAGTCAATGCATGTAAGCTTTTGGGGCACTCATAGTTACCCCAAAAAATACTTATCCTTTTTTTCCCCGGATAACAATCGTGTGGCCATGGAGATTAACCGGGCAATGGCTCCAAGCTTTATGGATAATTGCCAGTTCCAATTGATTAAACGATTTGTCATAATGTTGTGACCATGATTTCATAACGGAAATGAAAACCTCTCATTTCATGAGACAACAGATGATCTAACGATTGTCGTTTTAAACCAACCCGAAGGTTACAAGTGTTCCTAACGAGATGAATCTTGTACCATGGCTATAGCCTACAAGTAACACAATAATGGTAAAATAATGGTACGTACATCGATACTTTTGACCACTAATATATTACACAAGATGGGAGATGCAAAAAAAGGACAATGATTTGTAAGTTTCAATACAAAGTGAAACTTGTATTTAAAAAATATTGATCCTCATCTCCCCGTGGTAACCGGTCGAACCAGTATCCATCCTCGTATTGGTTCTAACCGGTCCTTTATTGGTCCTTATTGTTGACTCTTGAGACGAGTTCCAGACCTAGACTTTGGTCTTTATTCACTACAGATGGGTTTTCGAAACTCATTTTACGAAGGAAAGGAAAGGAAAGCGAGGGAAAAGAAAGGGAAGTAAAAAAATAGTCATGTTTTCGAAACTATTTTAGGAGAGAAAGGAAGGGAAAACGAGAGAAATAATGCCAACTTTCCTTCCAAAACTTTCCTTCCAAATGTGAGAGGGAAGGGAAGGAAAAGAAAAGAAATTAAAACTAATTTAAAAACTATTGAAATAATTAAAATTATAATACTACCCAACCTTTCATTATAAAAACAAAAATTTTAAAAGTATATTTGTAAACATGCCATCTTTTTTTTCCTTTATCTCATCTTCAAGAACACTGATAAAAAATACTTTCTTTTCTTTTCCTTTCTTTTTCTTCTTTTTCGAGAAAACAAATAGAAAAATTAATTTCTTCTTTTTTCTTTAACCCTTTCTTTTCTTTTCTCTACTTTTTTGAGAACATAGCGTACAAGAATTTTGGGTAATAGCAATGACACTTTTAGCGGCAACATAGGCAATAGCAGCGACAATCAGATAAATGTGCATGATGTCGCTGCTATTGCATGTGTTGTTGCTAAAGGTGTCGCTGCTATTACTAATTAAAAAAGGGAGAATTACTTCTATGTCCTTACAAAACTCTTAAATTACTTCTATATCCTTCTAAACTTTTAAATTACTTATATATCCTTTAAAACTTTTAAAACTCTCTTATATATCCAAATACTTATTTTAATGGTTATTAAATCATTTAAATAACAAAAACAATTCAATTATTTATAAAATTACCATATTACCCTTAATTTATATAAACCTAAAAGAGAATATCTTTTATTTTTTTTCAAAACTCTTAAATTTCTCTCTCCTTATTCATCATCTTCATCTTCCTTAAGAACAAAAATCTTAAATCCAAGATCAAACCTAAATAATCAATTACACAGAACATAAACTAAGCATTTTTCATTTCATTATAAATATGTTATTATAATAAAATTTAAAATAAAAATCTGAAAAAACTATAATGGAGATGAAGATGAAACGCCGCCTAGGATATTTTGATGAATGTGAAGATTAAGCAATTTCCATGGGATTCCAGTGAATGTGTGTGTAGAATGTCTATAAAAAGGATTAATAAACAATCTCCATTGAAAACCAACTGTTGCATAATCCATCTATATTATTATCTTGTTTTTTAGATAGAAAGGGGGAGGGGATTATTTCTTGTAAATTCCTTCCTTGGGACTTGGTTTCTTCGTGGATTCAAGTGGCCCTATTTGTGGGTTTACTTTATAGTGGTAAGTGGATTGTTTCTGTGTATATTTGTATATGTATAAATGTTTTGGTGGAAATGAAATCTTCCTGGCAGTTAAAAAAAATATACTTATAATTAAATGATCAAATATATACTTTAGGTTCTTCTTATTATTTGATATTTTTTAAAATGGATATGGTTGGATTTAGAGTTTGTTGTTGATGATTTAGGTTTTATCTTGGATTTAATGTTTTTATTCCTAAGAAAGATGAAGATGATGAATGGGGAGAGATAAATTAAAAGTTTTTAAATAAAATAAAAGATATTCTTCTTCTTTTTTGTTTATATAAATTAAGGGTAATATGGTAATTTTATAAATAATTGAATTGTTTTTGTTATTTAAACCATTAAAATAAGTATTTGGATATATAAGAGAGTTTTAAAAGTTTTAAAGGATATATAAGTAATTTAAAAGTTTAGAAGGATATAGAAGTAATTTAACAGTTTTGTAAGGACATAGAAGTAATTCTCCCATTAAAAAATGTCCGCTGAAATTTCCCTCCCTCGAGTCGTTGCTAATAGTATATCGTTGCTAATACCCAAAAATTGTCGTTGCTATTGATCTTTAAAAAAAATAAAAGGGTTTTAGTCGATCTGTTTCTCCCCTTCCTTCTCAATCTGATGCCCTAAATCTATTTAGCTCATTTGTTCTGCAATCGATCTCGTCCACTGCTGTTATCGAGTGGATTTGTGGAAGCATTAATAAGGTATTCAATATTCTATATATCTTGATTACTGCATATATAGATGATAAAGAAGAAGTGAAAATATTCGTTGATTAATTCTTTCTTTCCTAGATAGTTAGATACTTATTAGTTGATGTATATTCGTTATGATTTTATCTGCATAGTTCGCTGAAACTTTAGAACTCAGGGCTTTAAACTGGAAGTCCATTAGCAAGTTGCATTATACAAAGGACTTCCTTTTTCTAAAGTTTTTTTTTAGGTTGGGGGATTTAGATTTATGCTATGTTTGGCAAACCAGCTGATAAGCTAACTTATGACTAATAAGTAGTTGTTGACTGAGGCGGCTAGCTTTTTGAAACACTACTTTGAGTAGCTTTTTGGGAGCTTTTTTGTAGTTTTTCCCAATTATTTTCTTATCAATATTAATTATTAAATTTAAATATACCTTTTTTGGTCATTTTACATACTCATAAGCTGGTTTTTGTCAAACATAATTTTGTTCATAAGCTAGCTTATCAGCTACCGGATAGCTTATCAGCTAGTTTGTTGGCTTATGGTACATGTTTGGATGGACTAGCTTATAAGCTAGCTTATTTTTGCTAAACATAGTCTGATAAGCTAAAGCTAGCTGATGAATATGATGCGTTTGGCAAAAACTAGCTGATAAGGTAGCTTATGACTGCAAAATGACAAAAAAAAACATGTTTAAAAATTAGTAATGTAAAAAGTAAAAGGGTATATTTGGAATACAAAAAATAAAAAGTTTCATAATTACAATAAGTCACTAAAATGCTACTCAAAGTAGCTTTTCAAAAAGCTAGCTTATCATTCATCCAAACATGTACCTGACTTATAAGCTAGCTTATTTTTACCGAACAATGCCTTCGTTTGGTGAAATTGTAATCGAGAAGTGGTGGACTTGTTACATTTTTTTTTATAGAATTTTGGGTATGGAGTTCCTACTGTTCTGAGGTTAGGACTGTTGTTGTTACTTTCTCCCATGGTCATTTCAATTTTGTTAATTTCTGGGTGCATATTCAATTTTTTGAATCTTGGATGATGACTTTTAAGGATGAATAGGGAGTTATAAGGATGTGAATTTTGGCTTTCTGCCGTTTCACCTGTGTATTTTTCTTCTCTTGATGGCTATATTGGTCATACAATATTTGTTTCTCATCTAATTAGATGGTGGTTTGTATGTGTTCGCAAGATTTCGTTTAGGCTATCAGTAGCGCAACCTTCTGAGCCCTCTGCGCCATATCAGCTTTACTATTAACCCACTATAAGCCCTCTGGATCCCTCTCTGTTTAGTACCACAACCCACCAAACCAAATACCCAATACAATTAAAAAATAGGAAAAAAAAAGTGTGAGAAAAGGAGAGGAGCGGGTAAGTCGGCTTCCCCACACCGGCCCCATCAGCCTGCTGGAGCCGAGCCCACCCAGCCTAAACACCCGGTA
>CM058043.1:36078948-36162898 GCA_030169165.1 Centaurea solstitialis
TGTGTGCCACAACTGTATTTGTGTATTTGTGATTGTTATTTCCTTTACATTGCTTGTAGATTGCTTATTGTGGACGAATCATTGAGCACATATTGCTAGACTTGTATTTCTGCATTCTTGTGTTGGTGTTTGTTTACTATGGATTCTGGTTGATTGTTTGGGAATTGGGATCTGTAGGGATCATGGTTGTTACTTGTTTTGGACGTTTACCGTACAAAGACCGTCAAAATGTGTATTTGTGCCAATGAATGGTTAGCATTGGCATTGCTTGCTTACTAAGAAATCTAGCTTTGGAATATGTAGCTTCTGCTTTTTTCACATAATTAAACCAGTATAAGGGTCTTTCCCACACAAAAAGGGAATCCTTCATCACTAATATAAGGGTTTAAGTTTCATGGTGGTTCACCAATTTATCTTATTTTCTATGAGGTGCAACAGACTGTGCAACTGTCTATACTCTCGGCTTTTTTTTGTTTTCTTTGTACTTCTCACATTTTATTTTTGTTTTTTCTACGTTGTAGCCATTCTCTTCTTCTTGTCACATAGACGTTTTTGGGTTCAAATTTGTTCTTATTTTAGGCTATAAGTTCCAAACATTGTCCTACTATTGTTGATTTTAGCGCTCATTTTGATATATTTTTTAAATCTCTAATCAATTTGTTTAGAGTAAATTATGATAAAGTTTATGATGTAATTTGAGTTCACATCAGGTGCTTGATAAAACACTAGAAGTTATAGTTAATCCCGTGCTTGGTGAATCTTCTTCTCATACATACGTAAAAGGTTCATACAACCTCTCTGGAGCTGGAATACCGATAGAGAAGTGGAATGGGGATGGAGATTTTTGTAAATGGCAATGGACTATGAAAGCTGTCTTGAGGAGGAACCACGTACACACGGTGGTATATGCACAAGACCAATTAGACCCAAGTGTTTCAGCACTAGAGCTATTTGAAATGAAAGAATGGGCATTTACGACACTACAGATGGCAATGGGAGAGAATGTTATTCCAGAGGTCTATTCAGAAACCACTGTTGAAGGTATCTGGAATCGGTTAGAAGAATTGTATTTGAAGAAATCATCGAAGAACAAGTGGGTTCTTACAAAATTGTGTCTTTCCTTTAACATGAAGGAAGGGACCACAATCAAGAATCATTTGATTGCTTTTCATGATCTAATTTTGAAGATGAAAGCCTTTGATGTGCCACTCGTCCATGATGAGGAATCACTGGCTATTATCTTGTTGTCATCACTTCCAGATAGATATACACAGTTAACCAATAGCCTCATTTATGGTGGAGATGCCATTACGTTGTCTGATGTGAAGGCTAGGATCTTAAGTGAAGACTTGAGGACTCAGATGTGGGTTGGAAATAGTTCACACGAGAACGTCAACAATAGTCAAGACCTATTTGTAGAAAGGGGTTGTAGGGATGATCGACAACGAAATAGAGGACAAAACAGAGGGCACTCGCATTCTCGAAAACCTGGTTATAGAGGGAAATCTAGGCATCTTGGCAATTGAATTATCGTCACAAACTTGGTCATTGAGTTAGAGATTGCGGAAATTTGAAGGAAAAGAACAATAACCATCTTATCTAGGGCCTCCTGTAGAAAGTTTATGATTCGAAAGGGTGGAAGGTGGTTCGAGTGGTGGGATTTTAAGAGCATTTAATGTGTGTTTTTGTTTTCTATGCTCTTATTTACTTATGATTTCCCACACTTGGAGGTTGTTCCAAGATGTTTTTATCAAGGTGCACGTGGCATTCGATTAATTATGTATTTAAGCAAATCTTGTTTTGTGGTGACTTATCATGACTTGCATGACTTCATCTTTCTTTCTAAGAGAGTGGCAAATCAAACTAGGATTATTTGGTTGGGCAATTTATGTTATCAAACTTAGATTGTTTGTTTTTTATTTCAACCAACCTACCTTATTGGGCACATCAAAAACGGAGCTTGATGCCTCCATTTCAGGCATTTGACACGTGGCCACATGTGAGAAATTTTTTGCATCAAAGACAATTGATTAGAGACTTAAGAGTCAATTAGCCTAGCATCCTCAATTTTACATAAATTATGCTACCGGTCAACAAGCAGGATTTCATTTGGTGTTGGAAAGACAATGCTAAAGGAATCATTGATTATGTTCACGCGGATTTATAGGATTGGTAAGCATACAATCCCTGGGAGAAAGGGAAGCATTTTGTCTCTTTCATCGAGTGCTAAAGCAGAAATCAGACGTCTTAAAAATTATCAAGCCTTTGCTAAGGTGTGACAATGGAGGTGAATATTTTGGGGAATGAATTTAAGACTTTTGGAGACAAAAAGGGTATTAATCAGACCCTACAACATCTTAGAATCCCTAATTGGATGCGAGTCGCCAACCAGGGAATCTAGCCATGTTAGATAAGGTCGGTTGTATGCCTTTGATAGTGGGGTTGTCAAGATGATGTGCACCACTCACATGTTATCAAGCGCTTACGTGTTAGGCCATTAGGGTAAAGGATATTGGAAAAGGTTTGGAGGTGTAAGAAGGATGTGCTAGATGATGTCATTGTGTTTGAAGTCTAGAGTTTGTACAATTTACTTTACAATACAAACTAAATTTAAGGCCACTTGAGGATAGTTGCATGGCTGTACAAATGGAGTGGACGCATACAATATATGGAACCCTCTACCATGCACTAATTCACTCGAGACTTGCCACATTTGATGAATTGGCTTTGTTTAAGTCTGATTGGAGTCAACGACTCATAGATGAAACGAAGAGTGTCTTAGAATAGTCTCCTGCAAGCATGGGGTAGAGAACATTTATTCGTTTATTTGTTCCAACCACATCTGCTTGTGGTTCAGTGTTCCGGATTCCACTTCACATACTAGTCTATCATGTGTATGTGTAATTGTTTTTGTTTAACAAGTTGGGACATCTAATGAATGTGGAGTTCTTGGTGATACATAACCTAAATCTAGGAGGGCAACCAAAGGACTTTGTGGTCGGTTGTAGTACGGTGATTAGCAATATGCCAATATGTGCTCTTCTAACCGGATTGAGTATGTTTTATATGCAATGCAAGATGAGCGCTTTGACCATCGAAGCATTAGCTACCAATCATAGTGCTAGGTGGCTTAGACTTAATTGAAAGGAAATATAAGCTCTCAACAAGAATAATATGTGGGGTTACAGAAGGGCGACCGTCTTATTGGTTCTAAATGGATTACAAAGTCAAGGGGGATAAAAGATACACATGATTCGTGGTACAGGTTTGCACAAAAGACGGGATCATGCATGATGACAATTTCCCCCCGTCATATGGAGTTATAGAAGTTAGATCCGTAGAATTGTTTTCGTGTATGGAGATCTTGTCGAAACAATTTACATGAGACAACCAAAATGTTTCATTGACTAGGGCAAAGTAGATAGGTTTGTAAATTGAATTAGCACTAGTATGGGCTCAAATTGCCTTGACAATGATGCAAAAAGTTTTATTTGTTTGTGCTTTTAATTGGATATAATAGAAGAATGGAGGATGTTTATGTGTACCTCTATACAATCGGTGGAACTTGGATGTATTTACTCTTGTAGTTGGAAGACATGCTTATTGCTTGCAAAATGGCATATCTATAATCAACAAGTTAAAAGCACAATTGAATTCACAGTTTGATATGAAGGACCTTGATGGAGTAAATAAGTAATGGACATATAAGTCCTACGTGAAGTCTCATTCCTGGAGGTCGACATAGCATGAGTATATTCAGAATTCACAATTGTGGTTAACTCTTAGTGGTGTGAGTCATGTTAGCTCTGCTACCTTTGTATATCAAATCACAAAGAAAAACTACCTTGTTGACGAGAAAGGCAAAACGAAGATTAAAAGGATTCCTTACAATAATGTGGTTGGGAGCATGATGTATGCCATCATATGTATGCTTCTCAACTATTTTGGAGTGGTGATATGTTTTCTATTTAAACCACGTAAATCACATTAGGTAGTAGTGAATATGATACCTTGCTACTTGAAGGAATTTGCATCTCTTGGATTGATATTTGGTACGAGTGACATATGTGATATTGTCGGATATTATGATTTCGACTATGTAGTTGAAAGTCGATTTTGAAGTATGTTTACTCTGGTGGAGCGACTGTCTTGTCAACTAATAGGGCCTTGTTAAAATAGCCACAATTGAAGCTGCTAAGAAGTGATGCATGTGTAACGGTTACTTGCTGACTTAGGTTTCGGTCAAAATTTTGTGGGTATGAACTATGATAGCCAAATTGCTATACCTCTTGCGTGCAATCTTGTGTTAAGTTCAGGAACTAAGCACATTAATGTAAGGGATGCTTATCTACTTGGAGATTAGTACTCAAGAAAATTGTAGTAAATGTGTCCACCAAGTCCTTGCGATTTTAACCACAAGGGTGGTGGCGTGTTGGCAAAAGGCTTAGGGGGTTGTGGTGGAATATCCTATCTTCCCTGGGTTCGAGTCCGACGTTAGCATCGTGTGGCCAGGTTTAGTCTTGGATGGCCGCAACTTGCAAAGGATCTACTCTAGGCAAAACCTAGGCAAACCTTTTCCAAAAAAAAGTACTTGCGAATTGCGATTGTCAAAACCGAGCATTGTTCCATGATGGCACTTGTGGGAAAGGAGATCTGGAAGTGTCATGAAGACACTTATGGGGATGTTACATAGTAAATTATTTGGTTACATTTTGTTTTGCACGCTTAGGCTTTTGTATTGCTTTCGGAGAAGCAGGACTATTTTTTGATTCAACATGTTACTATGTTAGTTATGTGTTTTGGTACCATTTTGAGGGTTTGTGCATCAAGGTGGAGCGTATTTTAAAGTGTATTCAACATGTTAGTCCTGCTTCTCCAAAAATTCGTCAGTGGTGTCTGGTGTATTTGAAGGAAAATTTGGCTTTCGACGCAGTGTTAATATGAATTCTGTAAAGCAAATTTGGAAATCTTTGGTGACAGTATTCTACAGAAGGAATTTCTTCTTTGTTGAAGTCTATTTTTTCATACTTGTGGGCAATGGAAGGATCCTCGATTTGCATTGAGGACTATGTTGTTTTGGGATACAAGTCAACTTGATGATTTCTCATTTCTTGTTCAATTGGTTAGGTATTTCAGCATTGTTGTGTTCTTGAACTGAAAATCTTGGCATCTATTTTTGTGAAAACTGATGGTTATTTTATCTTTGTAATTTTGTTGTGTTAACATGTTTGTTCTGTTTTGTGATTAGTTCTTTTGTAACTAGCTGAAGGTCAAATCATACTAGTCCTTTAGCTGGCATACTTATGTGGAACACATAGTCTGGGGGTCTCTATAGGGCAATAAATAGACATCTTTGTAATGTTACACAATGATTTTTAATGTCCTCTTCATGATTACCAAATGTGTGAATGGGGAGCATGTGTATTTATAACTTGCTAGTGAAATTTATTGGCTTTTGCTTTTGTTTTTACACTGCTTCTCTCACATTTCAGGTTTGCAAGCACCCGTTTTCATTCTCACCTGTCTATGCTGAGAATGCGCCTACAAGGCTTCCTTTTCAAGAATTTGTAGTTGGGATGGCGATGAAAGCATGTCATGTGTTGCAGTTCTTTCTGCGGCTCAGTTTTGTTCTTTCTGTATGGCTTCTGATCATACCGTTTATTACTTTCTGGATATGGCGCTTCTCATTTGTTAGGAATTACGGTGAAGCCCAGGGACTGTTCTTGAGTCATATCTCCACTACGGTTATTCTTACCGACTGTCTTCACGGGTTCTTGCTCTCTGCAAGTATCGTGTTTATTTTTCTCGGGGCCACATCTCTGAGGGATTATTTTAGGCATTTGCGAGAAATTGGAGGGCAGGAGGGTGACAGAGAAGATGAAGGAGATAGAAATGGTGCTCGTGTTGCCAGGAGACAACCTCCTCAAGCCAACGGAAATCTTGTTGGTGAGGGTAATGCTGAAGATGCTGGTGGGGCACAAGGGATTGCTGGGGCTGGTCAGATGATTAGACGGAATGCGGAAAATGTTGCAGCCAGATGGGAGATGCAAGCAGCCCGTCTTGAGGCGCATGTAGAACAGATGTTTGATGGTTTGGATGATGGAGATGGGGCAGAGGATGTTCCTTTTGATGAGCTAGTTGGCATGCAGGGTCCTGTTTTCCATTTGGTGGAAAATGCATTTACTGTGAGTATAACATTCTATTGCTGTTGCCATCTTCCTTGATCTTTCTTCAACTGTTCTTAAATGATCTCCTACATGGTTTTCTGCAACTAGTATTTTCATAAATGTTATTCACTCTGGCTTAACTAAGGTAGGCTTCATTACAAAATGCATAATATTTAGGCACACAATAGCAGAAGGTTACCCCCTCCCCCCTTCCCCCCAAATACTGTATATTTTATTCACCTCTATTAAATTACAAAAGCTCCATCCCTTTTGGCTGAGCCACTTAGAAACACATTGTTTAATAATGGATTGTGACATCAGTTCTAATTGTGAAAGGAAGTTACTTCATCTCTGAAATGCACATTTTAATTTATGAGACCTTTCTAGCATTTGCCACCACCATCTTATGATGTAGAATACATGAATAACTGCAATTATAACCTGAACGGTATGATGATTCTAGGCAAGTCAATTACATGATCTTAGGACTGTCTTATTTAAAATGTGGGTTGCATGCTTCTTTTGGATCATCCACATATAGGGTTAATTTTAACTTTCTTCTTTTAAAAGAGGAGATGGCCTCACCATCTAGTTTATGCTTTTTAAGCTACTTTCTTGTTACAGGAAATGATTTGCTTCTTAGCTTTTAATAGGTAGCGTCTTCTATATTTGTCGATGTTGACTATTTACTGGGTTGTTCTATGTACTGTGAAATATTTAAATACTATGTTGTTTATACACGTAGTACACTATAGACCCTTTGTTATGTCATGTTTCTTTTGTTTCAAAACATTTATGTTTATTAGTATGCCGCTTCTTTTTTACCTTTCTCTTGCCTATAGGTTCTTGCAAGCAACATGATATTTCTTGGGGTTGTAATCCTCGTGCCTTTCCACCTAGGACGATTTATACTCTATCATTTGTCATGGCTTTTATCATCTGCCACCAGCCCAGTGTCGTCAACCGTTGTGCCGCTTAGTGAGCAAGCACTTTCCTTGGCCAATATTACGCTAAAGAACGCACTTACCGGGGTCGCGAATTTGACATCCGATAACAATCCAGATACCAATGTGCTTGGCCAGGTCGCAGACATGTTAAAGGCGAACACTACTGGATTTGTTGAGAACAATGTCACAGCTCCCAGTTCAGCTGATATTCTAAAAGGAGTTACCCTTGGGTCATCACGGTTGTCTGATGTTACAACTCTTGCTATTGGCTATATTTTCATCTTCTCACTTGTCATTTTCTACCTTGGAGCTATTGCGGTTATTAGGTACACTAAAGGAGAGCCTTTGACCATGGGAAGGTTTTATGGTGTTGCTTCTATTGCCGAGACGATTCCTTCGCTCTTCAGGCAGTTTGTGGCAGCAATGAGGCATTTAATGACTATGATAAAGGTTGCCTTCCTTTTGGTCATTGAGCTAGGGGTTTTCCCTCTGATGTGCGGATGGTGGTTAGATGTTTGTACTATAAGGATGTTTGGCAAGTCGATTTCTCAAAGAGTCGAATTCTTTTCAGCCTCTCCATTGGCAAGTTCACTGATTCATTGGGTTGTAGGGATTGTCTACATGTTACAAATATCGATCTTTGTCAGTCTTCTGCGTGGGGTATGTACTTTGATATCTTTTCTCTATATAACGTAGGGGTGGCAATTTCCAACACGACCCGCCAACCCGACACGACACGAAGATAAACGGGTTTGGGGGTTTGGGGTTTTTGACCCGCCAACCTGTCAACCCGCCAATTTCGCGGGTCGTGTTCCCGTGTTTGACCCGCCAACCCGTGACACGACCCGCCACGGGTTAGGGTTGAAGATTTCGACACGATTATCTAAACGGGACGGGTTGAGGTTTTTGACCCGCCAACCCGAACACGCCCCGATTGCCACCCTTAGTATAACGTTTGATATTCCAGTTCTCTCTTTTTAATGTGACTAATTATTCTTCAAATGCACTGGGCAGGTTTTGCGTAATGGAGTTCTTTACTTTCTGCGAGACCAGCTGATCCTAATTATAATCCGTTCCGGGATCTGATTGATGATCCTGTCCACAAGCATGCTCGTAGGGTTCTCTTGTCGGTCACTGTTTATGGGAGCTTAATCGTAATGCTGGTATTTTTGCCAGTCAAGCTTGCCATGCGAATGGCTCCATTTGTCTTCCCCCTTGATATATCGTAAGATCGTATACTATGCTTCTGAGCATCAACTATCTTATGTCGCTTTTGCTCACAGTCGCTTTCTGTTGTTGCAGAGTATCTGATCCATTTACCGAGATCCCTGCCAACATGCTTCTTTTTCAAATCTGCATCCCATTTGCTATTGAGCACTTCAAGTTACGGGCAACGATCAAGTCGCTTTTGCGCTACTGGTTTGCTGCTGTAGGCTGGGCGCTTGGTTTAACTGATTTCTTATTGCCCAGCCCTGAAGATGAAGGCGTACAAGAAAATGGGAATGGAGATCCTGTAAGACAGGATAGGCTACATGGTCAGTTAGGTGGCCAAGATAGAGCCGTGGTTGGTTATTTGGCTCCCGAAGATTTAAACAGAGCGAGGCAGGCAGCAGCTGGTGCTAATCTTGCAGAAGAAGCTGATGGCGATGAACAATCTGACTCAGAGTAAGTCGTAGTAAGCTGTTATATCAATGTTGTACCAATCATGAATTGCATGTGAATCGGAGTCACTGGATCATACTTGAACTGCAAAAAGAAAAAAAATCAGTGGAAACAAAACTAGTATAAGAATCAATCTGACAGTAGTGAAATAGTTTATGATGCATGATCCGTTGAAAGAAACATTGATCTTTTAGGCCCCAAATCATTACTAGCAGCATCGTCATCTTGATGCTGTTATCGCTTATAATACTAGGAGGATGAGCATGCTCTTTGGTAATTTTATAATTTTTATGCATTAATTGTCAATGAGAATCAAGAAAGAAGAAAAATGTGTTAATTTCAAGTTGAATGAAGTAATATGTAAAATCAAAGTTTTATACCTATATGGAGGTTTCTCCTAGTACCTTTTCAGCAATGTATGAAATGCCATGAAATTTAAGAGTTGGTTGTCCCTTGTCTGTTGGATAATAGAATTAAGTTTTGCATCTAAACTGTCGTCCTCAAGATTAGACATGTATCTTTTCATCTGATCCTGGTTTTTCTTAATCTACTAGGAGGTATGGATTTGTACTCTGTATAGTCCTGCTTTTGCTGGTGGCATGGATGACACTGCTGGTCTTTAATTCTGCTATAATTGTGGTGCCTATATTCCTTGGACGAGCACTCTTCAACTCGGTTCCCCTTCTCCCAATAACACATGGCATAAAATGCAATGGTAAGAAGTTCTACCAAGGGTCTGTCATTCTTGTTTTATTTTGCTTCATTGAAACTTACCTCCAGTCTTTTTATGATGGTATATTATTACTGACGGAAACAGCGTAAAATACCTTTGTGGTTCATCTCCAACAGAATCTCCAAATGGAGATTTTGGAATTTTTCTTGCTTGAACAGTATCCAAATTATTCTCCAAAATGTGGATGAGATAGAAGGAAGTTTTCTTCATATTTGGAGGAGAGGGAAGATAAACTTTAATTATTTTATACTTGTTTTTGGAAAAGAGAGAATAAAATTTACATTTACCTAAAATTTGTTTGAAAGTGTGTAGAGTATTAAATATTTTTTTAATAATAAAATTGATGCTGGAATCTCCAAAATGGAGACTGTTGGAGTTGAATGTAATTCTTTTGCAGATTTTGAGCCTTTCTTATCTATTTTGGAGAATTACGGAGAAACTGTATTTGTGCAATGATTTCTATGTTCTTGGGTCAGAAAAGGTGTTTTCATGTTCGGCATTAATGGTTTGCAAGTTCTTTTCTGACCCTGCAATTATCATTTCTTTTAGATCTATATGCTTTCATTATTGGAAGTTATGTCATCTGGACTGCACTGGCTGGTGTAAGATATTCCATCGAACAAATCAAAACAAGGAGAGCTACAATTTTATTAGGTCAAATTTGGAAATGGTGTTCCATTGTTGCCAAAAGTTCAGTATTGCTGTCTATATGGGTAAGGCTGTGTTTCCTGTTAACTTTTTGTCTCTACTGGTTCCTCTCTTCTTCGTCGCCATTTAATGTTATCCTTTTACAGATTTTCATGATACCGGTGCTGATTGGCCTGCTTTTTGAGCTTTTGGTAATCGTTCCAATGCGGGTGCCTGTGGATGAAAGCCCGGTTTTCTTATTGTATCAGGATTGGGCCCTTGGACTTATTTTCCTTAAGATATGGACTCGATTGGTGAGTTACTACTAACATCTTTTTACTTGGAATTCAATCATCAACTTGCTGAGTTTAATGTCTATTTTCTAAAACAGGTAATGATGGATCACGTGTTGCCGCTGGTGGACGACAGCTGGCGAGGAAAGTTCGAACGGGTTAGAGACGATGGTTTCTCCCCGGCTGCAAGGCTTTTGGGTGCTACGTGAGATCGTGGTCCCCATTGTTATGAAGCTGCTTACAGCTCTGTGCATTCCTTACGTATTAGCTAGAGGGGTATTTCCGGTATTTGGCTACCCACTAGTCGTGAACTCGGCGGTTTACAGATTCGCCTGGTTGGGGTGCCTCGGTTTCAGTTTGTTATGCTTTTGCGCCAAGAGGTTCCATGTCTGGTTCACCAACCTTCACAACTCAATAAGAGACGACCGCTATTTGATCGGCCGAAGGCTTCATAACTTTGGGGAAGACAAGCAAGAAACTGCGCATCCCGTGGTCGAGACCTCAGGTTTCATGGGGCTTGCGTTGGTGAGAGATAACGGAGGTGATGCTGATTTGGGTTTGAGGCATAGGCGAAATATTCCGATAGAGGATTGAGACAGGTGGTTTCGAGCACATAAAAGGGTAAGCAATGTTTCTCATCATCGATCCGTAACTTAATTTGTTTTTTTTTGTTTTGTGATTTTTTTGTTTTTGTCTTAGTTTTGTGAATATAAGGTTTGTGGGAGGTTAGGGAAAAAGCGTATAAAGATATGAAACTTGATGTATTTTGGGGGTCATATAAAGAGGGTGTTTACTATATTTAGGGTCTTGTGCAATCATCAGAGCCATGTTAGTGGCTTTCTAAAATGGCTTAGACCAGTATAAGACCGATTCACGATCAAACTAGCCCGGACATCTTGATAAAAATCAGAATGTCCGGTCTCTAATTGTAACTTAATTGCATTTATTTATGTCTTGTGTTTTGTGATATTGCTTAAAAGTGCCCTTGCTTTCAAGAATGGGTTTACAATTAGGGGTGTTCATCGAGTCGAATTTCGGGTTTCTCGAATTCTTCGAATCGAGTTGTTCGAATTTGAAATTTTTTTAGGTAAATTCGAAACTCGATTCGAATTCGAAATGAAACATGTAAAACCGACTCGAATTCGCATTGTCGAATTCGAGTCGAATTCGGGTTTATCCAAATTCAGTTGAAAAAAATATTCTACTACAAAATCAGGGGATAAAAACTAATAATTTGATCCAAAAAAGGGGATGAACATTCGCATTAGATTTAGCCATTCACTCAAATTGAGTATCCCATTCAAATATTAATATTACAAATTATCAATTAACAATGACAAGCATCCAAAATTCCATATAACAACAACAAAATATCATATAACAAACTTCAGATAACCCAAAAAACCTCCTGCAATGTAGATAGCTAACAAAAACCCAAAGAAAAAAATTCCCACAATGTGGATAACTAGAAATCATAAAGCTTGAAATTTATATAACTATATATAATCTTATGTGTATATATACACTCGAATTTCGAGTCGGATTTCGAATATTTTTATAAATTCAAAATTCGATTCGAAAACCAATGTAAACTTTCGAATCGAGTCCAAAACTGATTTGAAAACCAAACAAACCGATTTGTATTAGATTATTCGAGTTTGAGTCGGTTCGAATTTCGGTTTTTACGAATAGCATTCAAATATTGAACACCCCTATTTACAATTTGATTGTTCAACTCAAATGGGTGTTTGAATATGTATAAAGAACAACTTGCACCAAAGGAATATGACCATTTTCTATATGGATGGTTCCGGTGAAAATCTGAGGTTAACATGGAATGCATGAGAAGTAGATATTACGTGTTGGATGAGAAACAGTCAAACAGATGCATATTTGGTTGAAATGTATCAAGATAAGATGGTTTAGATCCACTTCTCATGTTAAACTCAACTTTTGACATGATCCTTTGCACGCACTAGACCGGAGGTTTCAAGTATATATTATTTTGGAAGCATAAAATAATTAAATATACGAACTTGTCATCCTTTTCTTTTTGAACCGGCGGAGTTAAAGTTAAATTTTAGCTTTGTACTCGAGAACGTTAGAGCGGGTCAAGTAACCTTGACGGCTCATAATCGCCTCGCTTTCCAACGCCATAATGGCATAATTCTCCTAAATCCACCTGAGGAAAAGTCCCTTGCAAGGCTCGATGTCCAAGGAGATTCGGTTGTATTGGTAAAAGGATAAGGCTCGTTTCTTTAACAAAAGCATATTGAGGGGATGTCCATAGTGAGAAATCATGTCATAATCTTTCCTTTCTTTTTTTTTTTTTTTATCAATTTATTTCAAAAGAGAAATGTAACAAGTAAAAGCCATTGAGGCTGTGAAATTGGTCAAGCAGAACAATTGTTTGTGTGATGGTTTTAAGTGGTTATTTATTAAAGTAATAACTAATTCCATTAAGGTTAACGATATCAAAGAATATGCTAATCAGATGTGAATTTTTTGTTGGTAAACATATATCCAATAAGGAATTTGTGTGATGGTTTTAAGTGGTTATTTATTAAAGTAATAACTAATTCCATTAAGGTTATGATTCTATCTTGTAAAAATTAGAGTAATACTTTAAGACGCAACCTTATTATGCCTTTTTTCATGTAAGATTATTGTGTATGTCATTCACAAATTAAAAAATTATACTTCTAAACAAATTATTAGTAATTAAGAAAACAGTTTTTTTTTTAACTTACTGTTTTTCTTATTTATTTTGTAAGGTACATTTTTATTTTAAATCAAAAAACAGGAAATTAAGATAACAAAGTAATTAAAATATATGGGTAATTCTGAATAATTAGTTTCTGATAGTACTATCGGGATATAAATATAAAATAATAGACAAAGTAAAAGAATGAATAATTACTTTTCGTTTAAACAACAGATAAGCAGCAAAAATAAATGTTTCGAATTGAAGAAAGAAAGAAAAAAAAAAGTGGTTATTTGTTTATTTTTCCAAATTACATCTATACCCTTAACCTGATAAACGAACGCCTCTCATACCTCGTTCCTCTAATCTCTCGTCTGCTCTCTTCTTCTCCGGCTTATTCTGTTCAGGTATGTCTCTTCTATTCCGGCTGATCCAATTATTCGATAAGTTAGCTTAGCTGTAAATGTAATAATGGCACAAAGAAGCACTGCTCATGTTTCACCTTTTGGAACTTTTAATTGTTTTAATTTCAAGTACTACTCATGTTCTCCCCTTGGATAGAAATTGTTTCAATTTGAAGTTGCAAGGTCAGGATGATCCTTTGGTTTGATGTATTTTCATTCAATTGAATTTTATGGCTGTAGTTGGAATTGTATCATCAGCAAGTGAATCTACTAAACTTTTTACAACAGGTATCTTATCAGATTCCCCAATTTGGAGGTTTGCATTGCAATAGTCATTAATTACCGAAGAATGTCCTTTTTGGTCATTTTACGGAAAAAGGCGAAAAGTTGCCAAACACTAGAAAAACAAGTTATCTGACATGTCAACGTTTTGGTACAACAATAGGCTAATCCAAAAACTTTTTATAAAACTTTTCTTTTTCCGTGTCTATAAGTTGATAAGCATTTTTTAGAATAAGCATAAGATGTTTTAAATAAGTAACTTAATTCTTTGGAGACAATAGTTATCAACAAAATCCCAAATCATAATACTGAAACTGAAAACTTCATTTCAATCTGCAACGAATTCCATTCGAAATTCGCATTTATCGTCATGCAATGTGTCACAGGACGTACAGCATGCAACGTGATCAACCCTGACCACATTGATGTTGAGTTTGAGTCAATCGGAGGGTTGGAATCCATCGAACAAGCGTTGTTTTTCGGATGATAGAAAACAAAAAGGGCATGTTTTAGGGTTCAAGTAGCTTTTTGTCACTTACAACCACGATAGTAGATACTAGATAGGGTTCCAGAAGCTCCCATGGAACTTGAATGCTTTCTGGTACGTTGTTTCGTACCCACATCACCTTCTATTCTGCACCGCCAATCATTTTTTCGGGAATCAAGGATCAATTCAAGTCGAAGAAAGAACATATACGCCAGTCTCAAAGTTAACGCGAAAACCAACATCCATGAAGATGATGATCACCCTTTCTTCCGGTCGGCCATCTCTCGTGCTTCCTATCGTTTCCAAGAAACCCTTCGCCCAGGTAAAATTCCCACCTCTTTCACCCATTTTATCAAGGGTTTAGTTCCTCAAAATGTATCCAAGTTGTCACCTTTTGCTATTGTATCAGAGTTCTAAAACCTACCAAACAGTGTACTCCTTTACCTTTTCATTCGGTAGCCGGTATTTTTAAGGGTTTAGTTCTTGAAATTTGAAAATGTATCCAAGTTTTCAACTTTTTTGCTATTGTATGTACTGAACTTAAAAATCTACGAATCCATGAATCCAGGAAGCTTAGAATGTCATGGACATCAACGAATCCAGGAAGAAGGTTTTCTCGGTTTTTAAGTTCAGTACATACAATAGCAAAAAAGGTGACAACCTGGATACATTTTTAGGAACTAAACTCTTAAAAATATCGGCTACCAAATAAAAAGGTAAAAGAGTATATTTATTTGGTAGGTTTTAGAACTCTGATACACTAAATGGTAGATTTTTAAGTTCAGTACATACAAATACAATAGCAAAAAAGTTGAAAACTTGAATACATTTTCAGGAACTAAACCCTTTTATCAAACACCTTATTCAATTTTTGACCGTATATGCAGAGCCTCTTTTCGTTGACCCCTACGCTGGATGCTTTGCACCTCCTAACCTTAAAAGTACGGACCAAAATTACTGCATTGGTACTAGATATATCGATGATCAGTTAATTACTGTAACGAAGGGCGTTGATGGAGCTAAACAGGTATTCTTGATTCTTCGAAAATAAGCTTACTTAAAACTTTCTGAATTTAGCCATCTTTCTGATCTATCTCTGCAGGTTGTTTTGTTTACAGATGGAATGGATACTAGGGCTTATCGGCTCAATTGGCCTTCCTCAACTGTAATCTATGATGTATCACCTCAAGCAGTATTCAACAAAGCATCTGAAAAGCTCCGAGGTTTGTAATGTAACCTCCCATTGAAATTTCAACTGCATTCTGTACACATCTAATATGCAATGGTCTTGATATGCATTGTAATCTATGTGTATATGGTTGTTCTTGGTTGGTTATGTGCAACGATTCTTAACAGAAAATAATGTCCTCATGATGGCTTTTTCTTAGAAAATGTTAGATGTTGGTGCTAAAATTCCAAGAAGCTGCTTGCTGCTTCATGTTCCTTTGGAGTCGTCTGATATGCAACAACTTTTAAGTGATAAAGGATTTAACGGTTGCAGGCCAAGTATATGGGTGTTCCAGGTGAACAACCATCTCCCTCCTTCCCTCTATGGCTTTTAATTGGCTAAAATGAATTGGTATATTCTTGGGCAATATTGCAATTATGCTACAAACATTTCACTCACTCATTCTGTGTATAGGGGTTTCCAGTTGCAAATTTGGCTAGTTTTAAGGAAATCCTGTCCATGGTTGGTAATTTAGCGATGAAGGGTTGCCTGTTCGTGGGCGAACTTCCTGTCTGGTTGACCAAAACCGAAGCAGGTTTCAAGGCAGAGGAGTGGATGCATGAGCTTTTCATGGGTTATGGTTTTCGAGTGCGTATAATAGGGTATGATGGGGTTGCAAGAAACCTTGGTCAACAACAGGTAGCAGGAGGAGACCCCGATAACTTGCTTTTTGTTGCTGAACACCTACAATTTTCCGATGGCCAGGTGAGATAACACATTGCAAATTCAAATATGTTAATCCTAAAAAGCAAGCAGGCTGCTACTTACATGTTATATATGTATATAATATATATACTTGGCAGATGGAGATTTGGAGGAGAGAATTTCAAAGGATACAGGAAGAAGGAGATGAAGAAGGATTTGAGGAACTCTAGACCAATTAACATATCAACGGTATTCAACCAAAATACCAAGTTAACATAATGGCATGAGGTACAATTGTTCTATGCATTTAGTCTTGGAAATATTAAAAACAATATCCAAAGCAAAATATACAACTCTTTTATTTGTTTAATTTAAAAAACTCTCAATTACAAGTTAACAAACACAATGTACAAGTTAAATTTGCACCTCCTACTTATTATGCTCCTAGGGTAACTTTTCGATTCTCCAATATAATTTTCTGTCACTCTCCTTCCGCGATACTTCCTTTGATTTCCCAAAGGCACCTATTCTCCGCAACAATGAAAAGAATTCTTTTTACGTGATTATCAATAAAAAGTCTGAAACAAAATATACATAACCTTAGGGGGCGTTCGGTTCGTAGAATGTTTTCCAATGGAATTGGAATCTATGAAGGAATTGGAATTTGAATCCAATTCCTTGCTTTTTGCGTTTGGTTGTTTGAGTTTCAGGTTGTTGGGGTAGGGTTAATCGGTTTTGAGGTATTGAAATTAAACCTGGTAACTGAATTGAATACGGTTTAGGTTTAGGGTTGAACCAAACCGAATTTTTTTTTCTACCCATCACTTGAACCGAATACTATAATTATAAATCAGGGTTAAAAATCAGGTAACCCAAACAATCCACCCCAAACCCGAATAACCATATCTGATTAACTTGGACTTGAATCTGGTCGGTTGGGTTATCTGGGTTCAGTTGTAAACCGACCCTATAACTCGAAATCTAATTGACCTCAACCCAAAGCTTAATAGGTTCAATTTTCGGGTGATTTTTTTAAACCCAATGAACCCGAAAACCGATTGGGTTAACCCGATTAACACCCAATCGGGTGAAGGAGAGGTCTCGTGGTTGCAAGGAATATAAATTCCTTAGGAAGAGGGAACGAATCTGGCTTCCCTCAAATAAAGAAAAGTTTAGGTGCAAAGGATTCCAATTTCATCCTGTAAATGATGAAAACGAAGAAATCCTTGGAATTGGATTCCAGTTCCAAAGGATTTCGGTGAACCAAAAGCGACCTTAGCATTTATCTACTAGAGCTTATTGTTTTTGCACAACAAATATTATATGTCATTTGAAGGGATTTCATGTGTCTTTATAATTAGATTTAGACGAATTTTGTATCCCTTTGCATTGTATAGACGTACAATTAGTAGAACATTTTTTAGAAAACATTTAAAATGATAATTTGCTCACGATTATCATATAAGCATAACTGCATAACTGTATGAATAAACATGTTTTCTTTATCCATGCATCAAGAAAAGCCTAATAGGAAAAAAAATATCAAAAATAAGAGAAAACCCTTTCTAATCATGGATGCAAATGCAAAGAAGTGAGTTGATGGTCAAAATGGTATATTCTTGAAGCCATGTAACCCATGTTAGTGGCGTGCTAAAATGGCGTAGACTAGTATAAACCGGTTCATGATCAAACTAGCCTGGACATTCAGAAAAAGGGACAGAATGTCCGGTCTCTAATTGTAACTTAATTACATTAACTATTTGAAAAAACTCGTTGCGTAACCGTCATGATGCGTCATGACTTTAACGTTTGTGTTTCAGACCATGTTAAGCCTATGGCAACACTATGTCCTAATGCAATATTCTCTTAATGAATGGGATATTTGATTTTTCTTTATGTTTTTAATGTTTTGTTTGCTAGTTTTAATATATAACCTAATTTGTCATGCTTATTACTATTGGCTCATTGAATAACAAAACAAACCCATGCTCTTATATATAATAATTTATATGAATTAGAAATCTAACGTTATAAGTCATGCCTTGAAAATGCCATGACTTTTAAGGCTTGAGGCTTGGCCTCACCGCCACCACAGCTCACGCCATTTAGAATCTTGATTGCATTTATATCTTGTGTTTTGTGATATTCCAGTTAAGTTACCATTTTTAAAACGGAATATGCATTCATTGTGATAATTTCAATAATGTTTTTACATTCAAAAAAAAATATAAACTTGAAACCTTAGACTCTATAATTTTGTTAAAAACAAGTATATTGTTATCATTATCAAATTAATAATTTAAATATTGTTATTTTTTATAATTTGTTTAATTCTAAATTTTATTATAATTTACTTTATGTTCAATAAAGATGCAATTATCTCAAGTTTTTTTACAAAGATGGTAATCAAATATTTTTATATAATTAAATAATCATTTTAATTATATTTTAGATTTTGTATACTTCAGATAAAATATTTGTCATTTATTTGATCATGTTTAAAAGTTGGTTTTATGAGTTCAAGAATGAAGTTTTAAAAAGCCATACTCATATATTATTACTTGTAATCTTGAATTTGAACTAATAAGTATTAATAAATAATAATTTATGCATGAAATTGTTTTAATGCTTAATAATATATTTAAAATTGTATTCGTGCAATGCAATGAGATACATTTCAATTTTAATGTCTTATTTTATTCTGTCTCTATCGATATTATAATATGATTTTTAGTGGTTTCAAGAAATCAATAATATTTTTCTTTTCAAATAATGCTATATATTTGAAGATATCATAAAACTTGAGAAAATTAATCGATATTAATATTAAATTAATATTTAATTTTTTTTGTTTTTTTATGTATTACTTTAATTAAAAAAAATTATAATTTAATTTAAATTTAATAAAAAGGTAATTTACTTTTGTTTTGTTAATATAATTTATTGTAAAGATAATAATTAAGTTGGTTTTTTTACAATTTAATGAATATTCTAATTATATTTTTTATCTTTTATATTTAATATGAACATTTTTATCACCAATTGGTTACATGAATTCAAACCTTAACTTGATAGATTGTATCTATATATAATCTTCTTGTAATCATGAATTTCAAGTAATATAAATCAATAAATATTACTTTATGTATAAAATCGATTTTAAAGTTTTTTTTAAATGCTTTATAATATATTATAAATAAATCGGTATACAATTAAATTAATAATAACTTTTCTCAAAATTAAACAATAAGCAAAATAAAATAAAATCTTGAAAAAATAAAAAGAGTAATTTCACTATTGGCCTTGAAACTATGTAAATTTTAACAGTTTTTGTCCCTAAACTAACAAAACTCGAAGATAGTTCCCCAGGTTTACATTTTCGTTTTGTTTTGATCCCCCTCACTAACATCAGTTAACTTCTTCTATCAAATCCAATTAAATGAGGGGTAATATGATCATTTTTTCCTATCTTTTTTAATCTCTAACTTCTCCAACAACATTCATACTTTCAAATTTCAATAATCAAGAACATAAACCCATATTTAATTTGCGACCAAAAAAAGAAAAAAAAACAAGATCTTGAAAACAATCATCCTCAAAACCCCAAAAGTCCAAAACCAAAAACAAGATATGATAAGAACAATATGTGAATGAATACTAAAACACATATTTATCGAAATCAAGAATCCTAAATTTCTTTTTAATCATAAATCAAGAACCGTAAAATTCCTTTTAACCATAAATCAAAAACACTAATTTTCTTCCTCTCACAACTATTTCTTCCACTAACCAAGAACCCTAAATTCTTCCAACAATATCCATGAATTTCAAAGTTGCTTCTTCCTTTTCAGCTATTACGAATCCATCGTACAAAAACACTTTTTTTTTTCAAAAAAACCAAATCATGGTGCCGTAGTGTTTTTTTTTTTTTTTTTTTTTTTGCAAATGGGTCTCTTTTTTCCGATGTGGATATTGCAAAAACGTGACGGGTTACAAGATCCACCACATGTGACTTCGAGAAGAGAGTCACATATTGAAAGTAATGGAGTTTTAGAATTGAAGTCAATTAAAGTAGTACCATTGGTTCTGACCTGGTGTAAATCAAAACCTACAAGAACTTGGGTTGAAGAAGCTTGGAAAAATAAGCATATTACCTCTCATTTAATTGGATTTAATGAAAGAAGTTGACAGACATTAGTGAGAGGGGCCAAAACAAGCAAAAATATAAACTTAAGGGGCTATTTCCAAGTTTCTTTAACTTAGAGACTAAAAAACATTTAAATTTACATAGTTTAGGGACAAAAACTAACTTTACTCGAATAAAAAAAAAAGTAAACGGAGGTCATATAACCGTGAAACAAACAGACTTTTCTCGTTTCGGCGTTGGCGGTTTGAATCTTCACCGACCTAAACACACACACACACACACATTCTTCTCCCTTCCAACAACATTCTCCGTCAAACCCTCTCTCTATAACTTTCACAATTTCACACGCATAATGTGATTCTTTCTCTCTCTCTAACTCTCTCTTTCTCTCTCACACACAAACACACACACACACACGCGAATTTCGAATCCTTCTTTTGTAATAATGGATTCGATCATCTTACCGGCGGCCAGTTTTTCCGGCGTTGTTGTTTCTGCTTCACAATTACGCCATCTACCGTCTGCATCTTCTTCACACACTACCAGCAGCGGTCTGCGTCTGCGGAAATCATGTCTTAATGATTCCTCACGAAGGTTCTCGAACCGCGATCATACTCGTTTACCGGCGGTTCATTCCGTCGCTGCTCATTCCACCAATTCCACGCCTGTAAGAATTTACTTTCATCTCACTGTTTCTCTTGTCAGAAAGGTTGTAGTTCTGTTTAGCTTTTTCATCTGGAATTTGTTTGTGTGTTATATGTCGATAGCGTGTTTCAGGTTTACTTTTTTCAGATCTGATATAAAACAAAAAGGTTAGGTTGTGGTTTTTTCTGTTTTATTTTACGGTGTATGATTTATATTAGGTGCTAGCAAAATTAAAGAGCCATAGATGCTGTTTGTATTCCATGTGAAGGATAGGAATCAGAACACAGATATGTATTACAGGATTTCGGCTATGTTCGGCAAACTAGCTGATTAGCTAGCTGGTAGCTGATAAGCTAGCCATGAATAAATTATGTTTGGCAAAAACTAGATTATGAGTATGTAAAATGACCAAAAAAGGTATCTTGTTTGTGTAATAATTAATATTAACAAGGGTATAACTGGAAAAAGCTATAAAAAGCTCCTGAAAAAGCTACTCAAACTAGCATTTCAATAGGCTAGCTTATGAATATGGTCCATCCAAACATGTACTAGCTTATATGCTAGCTTATTTTTGCCAAACACAGGCTTCATCTTGGCGCTATGATGAATTGCTAGTCTACACTGAACGTAGATTGGCAAGTGAGACAATAGATTGAACACCATGTCACCATAAGCTCCGAGTTATTGGCCTTGTGATTGTGAGCTGTCTAGTAGGGTAGTTGTGGCTTGTGGTCCAATATGAGAGTTAGATTCTGTTTTCATACTTAAAATTGTAATTAGAATGCTATATCTTGTGTCCAGATTGATTTAACGTGGAAAAACAAATTAATTGAGTGCTCTGCTACCTCTGTAGCTCTCATGAGTGAAGATAAACAAATTTAATTCCTTGAATGTCTTATATGACTTAAATCCATAAATAAAGTGGTTACCTTTGTAACCCTTAAAAGAGCCAAATCTCATGTATCTTTCACCAGATAGAATGGTAATTGCCTTCCTCAAGTTGATCTTTTTGGCTGAGTTACCAATGGTCCTGAAAGGATGTATCTCAATGAATTATTTTGATCAATAGATACAAGTCGCTAGAGGAGATAGAATTTTTTGCAAAAATGTATCTCCATGGATTCTTGTGATCATTAATACAATAGGCGAGAGGACATAGATGGATAGCCTTGACCGAAGACTCCAACAAATGGAGCTATCTAGAACTAATTAGAAAGCTACTTTATAGCACTAAACTTGTAACAAGGGATGCACACGCCTTAAATGCTCACAACATATTCTAATGTTGGCAAAACTGAGCTTTGCTTTAAGAGGTGTTAGGTGCTGAAGTCCTCTGCAGTTTTGTTTATGCTTGTTACTTCTCCGCATGATATTTGAACTCTTCATCTCCAAAATGTGTATCTTACTAGTGTTCTGAGTAACATTCAGGTTCTACTTATGTCACAATACTGGCACCCTAGTCTGACTAGTGTTTGGAGGTATTCTATATCACATATTGTAGGAGACTTGATGACACCCCCATATTCCAGTAGATAGTATATTTCTAGGAAAATAGATAACAAAGGCCAGAATGTGGTGGCCTGGTGGGGATTCTCTGTAGCTGCATTTGTTCACATTCATACTCTATCTACAGACCACACTGGAGGTGAGTTATGTTTTCTGCAATATATGTTCTGCTTATTTGGGAAAAATTTATGGTAGGATCATGGTCCCAAAAAAGTTGAGAACTTTCAGCTTGAGATGCAGAGCAACAAAGGTTGACAGTTTGAGGATTTGATATCCATCAGTCATTAGTGTGCATGTGTTTATTGGAAATAGTAATATGGTATATTTAACCATAGTTGAAATCATAACTACTTTTGAGCATATTTAGGTGATTGCAGGAGTTAACTTGTTCTAGATTTCGCTTTAGTTAGTCATTCCTTGATCTGTTACATTCATCTACATTGCAGCCAAGAGATGAAATACACACAGTTGGTGATTTTATGACGAAAAAAGCGGACTTACTTGTGGTAGAAACGACAACAACAGTTGACAAGGGTATGTTTGATATAGATGTTTTGCTATGGTAAATGTACAGATCAAAGATCTCATCCAATTTTCTCTTATGTACTAACAGCATTAGAGCTTCTTGTGGAGAAAAGAATTACCGGATTTCCAGTGGTTGATGCTGATTGGAATTTAGTATGCTCTTCCCTTGGCATAGTTATTTTTTGTAGCTCAAGTTAACACTATAGGGTTGGTAGTGTAATGAACTATTCTCGATTTATGCAGTCATTGCATTATGAAGTTTAATCAGTAACTTCTTTTCTTTCTAAATAAATGTCTGCAGGTTGGCGTTGTATCAGATTATGACTTGTTAGCGCTTGACAAGATATCAGGTACTATTTGTATTCCTCCAACCTAGTGAACTTGATGGTTTATATTTCTGATAACTATAATTTCATGGGATTTTTCAAGAATGTTTATATACTCTAATCTTGGTTTGAGATGATGAAGAGGGGCATTATATCAGCTGGTAGTTATTCCTGGATTTATCTATTCAGGCCTACTAACTTCTAATTCAAACTTGAAAGTTGAATCTCCAATTCTGTGTCAGGATAGCTTAGGTTAGAAAATTATTGCAACGTGGATGGGGGAATGACAAGTCCTGGATCAATGTCAATGATGAGGTTGCTCCAATGTGTATCTGCCACCCTCCTTCATTTTCCCCATTTCTAGACATTGAGGTTATGGT
Organism: Centaurea solstitialis; assembly: GCA_030169165.1. Lineage (NCBI taxonomy): Eukaryota > Viridiplantae > Streptophyta > Magnoliopsida > Asterales > Asteraceae > Centaurea > Centaurea solstitialis. The sequence goes on from CM058043.1 coordinate 36,102,657, forward strand.
TCAAACTTCAAAAAATGCAAGCAACCTTTCTGCTTGCTTCAATGTTTAGATTGCATACGTTAGAGTTAGACCTTCAAGAGCTTTGATATTGCTGGAATTGAGTGCATTTAAGTCCTTTCTTGGGATCATCACAAGGAGCTCGTAAAGACCTTAATCTTTTGACCATGTTGGCTGTTGCTAAGTTGCTTAGTTGTGACTGATTACTATTTTATGTTCATCTTCTTCTACAACCACATGTAAGCCTATCAAGCATTAGAGGGGAATTGGGAAGGGGAATATCTTAATCAAGAAACAAATGCAAAAGCCAGTGTGCAACCGATCTAACTTTCCAAATAGTCAATTACCCAGTGGGTCATGATTCATGAACTTTTGGGAACTTATCGTTAGTCACAGGAGTAGACTGGTGTAATCTTGTTCATTCAACTGTACCCTTAAATTGTCAAGTGACCACAGTTTTAAGAGGGGCAAGGAAGATTTCCTCATCTATATATTGTTTTTAGTTGTCACACTGGTAGCAGTTTACTGTGCCTTATTTTTCTTTTATCATCTGCCATTTGGAAGTAAATTAGAGTTTTTTGTTCTAACCATCCTGCCTGATGTTCAAAGAAACTTTCTCTCATTGGCATTGTCATTAATGATGTAGAGCTCTTATGTTTGTCTCTCTTACTTTTTCTTAAAGGCAAGATGGATAAAAACAATCTTCTTCCTACCAAAACAAAGAAAAATGTCAAGCACGTACTTACATGGTTACCACCATAGCAAATTACTTCTTTTCTGTTCAATGCCACCCAAGTTAACCAATGAAAGTGGAAGCTTAAGTGAGTTTAGTTAGCTTATATATTCATAGGAAGTCATCGCTTATGAACTAAATCATGGATGGAGTTAAACTATTGGGCACTTAGATTTGTGAATTTCATATCAATTGGACAGATAAAATGTCATTGATATGTTGTGATAATTTAAGGACGTGATCATGTGATTGATAAATCTTTATGTTAAGACATGAATGTGAAATAACCATGAAGTTTAGTGATGTTTTTGCTTATTTTTCCTTATCTTTTGAATCTTTTTTTATGTCTTTATATGAAATTGTCTGTTTTTTGCTGTTGATGAAGCTTATGAATTGTGATCACTAGCCCATCTCTTTCTCATATTTTAATATTGGATTTCATGTGCTTTCTTTTGGTTTTCAGGTGGTAGTCATGGTGACACAAGTTTGTTTCCTGATGTTGATAGTTCCTGGAAAGTATGTCAAATATCTTCTGTGATTGTTGATATTTTTATGCTTGATTATAGAATGCACGTTCATTGTCAACTCTTAATTGTTTGTCTCAAATTAGGAAGCTTTATGCTGCATTTGTAGACATAAAAAAAAATGATATGGAAAACGGAATGGTTTTCTGACCGCAATGAATGCTAATGGAATGCACCATTTGCATTCTTAAATATTTTTAATGGTTTCTATTCTCAAGGACTCACCCCTTATCGTCCTAATGCCATTTTCTCCACCCGAGGGTCGCTGTTATCAGCTTGTCCAATTGGTTTCTGCGTTTTCTAATGCTTTGGGGTTACTATCGTCATTTTTTCTAATTTGTGCTGTTATCACCATTTTCATATTCTCCCTAACCAACCACACATCTGACTGCTTGTCTCCCTATACCACCTGTATCAAACATCCACTGCAACAATGTCATGTTATTCACACCCATAATTTTTCCCAGGCAATACCCACCACGATCTTGCTTAATTTTGGGTGGTCCTTGATTTTCTTAAGGTTATGTTGTAACTTCTATCTCATACTGCGAAGGGATGGCAAAGAACAAAAAAGTAACAACATTAGACACCGTAGGAGAAGATACAGGACATACATGTATGAGAATCTGAAATGATAACCCCATTGAATGATCACTCATTAGATTCCCACCATCATCATGTACCAAATGTACATCCTTGTATTTGTAGGAAAACAGAAGTAAGCATGCAATATCACCTATGTATGTGTCATATAATATACAGTACATGCTTAAAGTATGATGCATGCATGTGTGCATACTTACAAACATAAACACACATAAAATACGTATGTATGTATGTATGTATGTGTGCGTATATTATTTACATACAGACATACACACATGCATATCTAATTAAACTAGTGGTCGACCAAGTGATCTGCTAATGCATATGGTTTAGTAGTGTCCTGAAAATTTCACTACCATGACATCATATAGTAGTCGTCTGTATGAGTTTTTATAACATCATACGACGCTCATTTTATTTCTGCACACTGAATGCAGACGTTCAACGAGATTCAGAAACTACTCGGTAAAACTGATGGGAAAGTTGTGGGGGACTTGATGACACCTGCTCCACTTGTTGTTCATGAAACCACTAACTTTGAGGAAGCTGTAAGGTATTGAAAATTCACACTTCTTTTTTTGTCAAAATAACAAAATAGCTCTAATTTTAGGACTTCGAGTTATTGAAGCATTTTGATATAAGGACTTATTCATATACCATCATCTTATATTTTCTGAGAAAGGGTATTAGATATGCGTAGTTCTCAAAGCTAGGAGTGTTTCTTACTTTTCATGCTCCCATTTTTGGCATTTAGGTTGTTGCTTGAAACAAAATACCGTCGGCTACCGGTGGTGGATGTTGATGGCAAGCTGGTGAGGATACTTCCACTTTGCTCTGATTTCATTATCAATAAAATATGCACCTGTTAAAGGAGTTTCTAATTTGATGTAGGTTGGACTTATTACAAGAGGAGATGTTGTTCGGGCTGCCCTTCAGATAAAAGATGCTATTAAGAAGATGCAATTATGACAAGATTGACGGTGAATGATTATATATGTTTGAGGTCATTCATGGTAAGCCTGTGGGGTTTAATCGTTAATGCTTCATTCTCTTTTTTTAATATATACCTTGTCATTCCTGAAACTTATTGGGGGAAGTTTATGTCAAATAGAACCGAATTGGATTCTTGTTGCTGGTGGTGTGAAGCCTGGTAGCCATCCTTGGGATTTTGGAGTGGAATGAGTAAATCAGCAACATGAGGTATTCTTATAGATTGTATATATAGACTGTTTCTGGATGATTGTATTTGCCATTACGCTAGCATTTAATTCATAACATTTATGAGATATTATCATGTAGAGTTGCAAAAGATTTATTTGTAAACATATTGGCAGCATTATGGTTATTCATAATTAAGGAAATTTTGAGAAACCCCATGCCCAAAACTATCTAGAAAAAGTGTAATTATGTGCTTCTAGGATCATGAGACACCACCCTTGAATCAGATAAGTAGATACATATTTGGGATGTACAACTAGTTTCACAAGTCATCAACTGTAGGAGATTGCAATAGGGGTTGTAGGTTCAGATCAAGATTTGATTTGCCTTGACAAGCAAAGGATTTGATGATAAACCCAATTGTCGTTTCGTGATCAGGAAGCAAACATAAGGTCGGTTTGTGACTCTGTGGCTGGAACTCAATTTTGTAGAGAAATGTAGTGAACTACCTACTGCAGGTGGGAGAAGGGTTATATCAAGAAGGATTTATCCGAATGAGCACTTTCTTATGAACTGTAGTACATGGTGTTGAAGCCTTATACGCGTGAATTGTTGAAAACCGACTGACCTGCTGGTCGTCAGACTGAACGAACCATGTGATGGTTTTACAGTATAGTGTTGTTTCAGATATGGAACAATATATGTGAGGGGGGTCACATGTGAAACAATGTGTTAAGATATGAATATGGAATATGGAGTCACAAGCAAAGAATGTATTGTTTCACATGAAAATAATTCAACATAACAATACAGTTTTGTCATAAATGTCAAATGGTGTGTTGTTCTTTCATGTCATATATTTCAAGCAGTGAAGTTTCACATTTGAAACTATAAATTGTTTCTTATACATATATGTCACATGTAAAACAACGTATAGGACGGTACATGTAGTATGATACATGAGTACTACAACACAATGTATTTCATATGTGAAACAACACATGGTCTCACAAGAGAAGGATCGTGAGAAGCGCAAGTGGATTTGAAGCATTGATCACATTGAATCTCATGCCCTCCCATCTTTAAAAGAGAATTGATGCGGTGCATTTCATTCTAATAATGCATTATTCAGACTCGATGTTGTATTATTCGTCATGAATAATGTTCGAACATTCCGACTGAATAATATTGTATTATTCAGACTGAACGGGACACGTGAAGTGCTCGAGTATCCTCGTGTTCGCAATGAAAAATGAGTTTTCCACCAAATTTTCATGTGTGTGTGTATATATATATATAGAAAGGCTCAAATGAGAAGTGCTAAAAGAATACGAAGTAGAAAAGTGATCTCCACCACTCATCCGGTCAATAAAGACGGCTTTGACCGGTTATAGTGGACGCGATCACGGAGATTGACGCGATTCATGGGAGGGTGAAGATTATTTACGGAGGGGACCCGGTCGAAGCCGCCTTTATTGACCGGATGAGGTGGTGGAGATTACTTCTCTACTTCTCATTTTTTAGCACTTTTCATTTGAACCTAATACTATATATATATATATATATAGAGAGAGAGAGAGAGAGAGAGACGAAAGTTCAAAATGAAAACTCATTTTTCATTGCAAACGTGAGGACAATCGAAAGTGTGCGATGTGGCATATTGAGTTTGAATAATCCAAGATTATTCTAACCGAATATTATGCATCATTCAAGGTGAATAATATATTTAAACTGAATAATAGTGAATACTGTATTATTCACCTTGAATAATGCATAATATTCCGCCTGAATAATATCATAGACAATCAATTGCATATTAGAACATGATGAGATTAGATATGCATAATATTCCGCCTGAATAATATCATAGACAATCAATTGCATATTAGAACATGATGAGATTAGATGTTTAAACCTACTTAATAAGACAATCAATTGCCTATTAGAACATGATGAGATTAGATGTTTAAACCTACTTAATGTGCTAGGTGTGCATTGTTATTTACCATATATAAAAATATTATATGCTTCAAATATTATCTTCTAAACTTGCAAGAAAACTTTCAAATACATTTTCGGTGTCGAATAATTTGTAGTAAGAACAACAATCAACGGGCACTTGCTCGTAAGTGTCTTCTCAATGGTAGAGATGAATTCCCAATAAGGGTTTCAACTCTACAATAACAATAGCTTTCTTAAGCACAAACGAACTGAGCTATCCATGACCGAGTTGGATCCTATACGCGTGCTCGACTGAATTTCATAGGTGATCCTATTTAGATGTATCAAAGGTGCAAAAGAGATTGATCAATTTTTATGATGGTATTTGACAGACGGGAAAGGTGTTTGAACTTTGTGTGGTGGGAAGGCCTTCACAATTCGTATCTTCCCACTGTTAAATTTTGAGCAGCCGTTTGTGATATCGGAAAATACAAAAAACATCAACTAAAAAACCAGAGAAAAATCCTTCAAAGTCAACCAAAAAGACCAAGAGTCTCGAAATGAACTAGGTAATACAAAAAAGTATACTAAAATCATTAAAAAGGACTAAAAGAATCTCTCGGGATCAACCAAAGAAATTAAAAGACTTAAAAATCAATCGAGAAGTTATTAAAACCCTAAAAACGATTGAAATTCGATAAAAATGCATCACGTTATTTGATAGATATTTGATCCTAACATAAATTATAGGATGATTATTCTCAAATTTTCTTCCACCTTATAGAAGTTTGAAAACATAACTACCATATTATGGAGGCACATGTCCATAACTTTTACATTAGTAGTCGTTGACAAATAAGTGCTTAATTGATAACATATGTTATGAAGATAATCATTGATCATAATTGCTTAGAAGTGAAAGACAAACATACTTTTTGCTCTAACTTTACAATTTGTGTTTTATCAAGGGTAATTCTATATAGACACCTATCTAATTACTAATTAGACACCTGTCTATCTATTAATCATTATTTAACTTATTTATTTCCTACATAAATATCACTTTTTATATTTCCAATGCCACTAAATAATCATTAGATAAATATTATTATTTAATTTATAGTAGTAATTAAGTTTTTATTGTTTTTATCATATTGTGCATATTGTTTTTATCATATTGTTTTTATAGTAGTAATTACGTTTTTATTGTTTTTATATTTCCATTATAGACAACTATAACTATTTTTTTATTAGTTTACACTATTGTTATAACAACAGTAAAAAATATATATAAGAATAATAAATATTTTAAAAATATTTTATACAATTAAAAATACAATTAAATTTTATAATATATATGTATATACTTGTTATTTAAAAAAGTGATTTAATCGATCTATTTTAATCTAAGTTCATATTCTATAATAAAATATAAATACATTAAATAAAATTCTAATTCTAAATCGAAATGATGTATAAATTGAAGATGTTATCATCTTGTAATTTTGATTTGTTCATTCATTAAAAACAATTGCGTAAACTTAAAATATAAAACTGGATTATTTATTATATAAAAATTATAAAAATTAATAAATAGTGTAAAGATGAAAAGAATAAAAAAATCATTAGTTAAAATTACTATTATAATAAAAACTAAATGCAAAATAAAAAACCAATTATCAATATTATAGTTAAGAAAATAAAAACTTTAAAAACTTAATGATTATTAGCCATAAAGATATGTATTAATGTGGTGTGCATTTAATTAATGAATGAGATTTATATTTCCAAAACTAGTTAGTATTAAGTCAAAAAGTAATTAATAAATCTAGAATTTATAGACGGGTGTCTTAATAGTAACACCCAAGGGTAATTCTATATAGACACCTATCTAATTACTAAATCTAGAATTTATAGACGGGTGTCTTAATAATAACACCCTTTATAAAAACACTATTACTTGTATTGAATCAATGATTATATCATTATGTACTTAATTAGATACAAAATACTTAAAAAGTACTTTTGATAATTGCCCTTTTGGTGGGAAGTTGATGGAAGTATTTGTAACGGAGGAAATTTTGAATTAATGGTGGGTTTGTTAACATATTCTCAACTCAAGACTCCTTTTTGTCTCCCACTAAAACTAAAGAACCCACTTTAGTTTTTTCTAAAGATCAATTATTATCTTTCTTCTTTAGTTGTCTCAAAAAACGAACTCATGTACTTTAAAAGAATTGTTTTTTAAAGAAAAAGTTCAATTAAATTGTGTATTTTGGTCCTTTTTCTTTCGCAAAATATGGATAAATTCAACAATTTCGGGTTCTAACTTAAAAGAGTGTACAATTTACATCTTCTATCTTGTGATATAACTTAACTTCTAATTACATATTCTTTTGTGAATCCAATTACATAAAAGAATCGGTGATTTTACTATCAAATTAAGATTTACCAAAATATGAAAACAAACTCCATGTACTTAAAAGAGCTACTACTTTTGAGTAAAAGTCCAAGGATGTAACTGTTAGGAATTATGTGCAGAGTTGACAAACCAAGTGATTACACATCCAATGTTACAAGACACTTGAGGGTCACACCTGTGAGGACCTATAAGTCGAACAAGTTAGTAGAAACCCCGAAATGGAGAGTTAGGATTTATAATAGTGCATTATAAATCAATTGGGTAATTACAGTCAGAATTACCAAAGTTGGAGGGTTATTAATTAATTAGGATATTATATATTTATTAAGATAAATAAATATATAATAGTTAATTAATAAAGATTTTATATATTAGATAAATATATAAATTATAATTATCGTATGCAAATTCTTTTCCAGCTAATTAAATAAGGAAAGGATTTGAGATAATTATCACAAGGAAACTGGATTCCATACAAACTGTATTTTTCCTCCATATAAATAAAGCCTATGGGTTAAGGAAAAATAATAAGCTTTCAGTTAAGAAAAACCAGTTCTCAGTTTCCTCTCTCTCTCCACCGGCGCCGATCACACCCCCCCCCCCCCCCGGGTCGGATTCCAGTTTTAGTTCGGGTTTCGCAAAGTTCTGCTAGAGGAACGTTCGTTGGTCGATCACCGGTGGACTAAGTATCAAGCAATCCAGGTAAATTAATCTAACCTAATTCTTTAGGTTTAGAGCTACAAACGATTAAGATCATTAGGCTTTAATGGGTTTTTTAGCTTTTATCGCTTCCGCATGTTTTGATCAGAAACAGCGAGTTTCTGATCACGTGGGTTTCAACAGTTTGTTTTAAACCTACGAGATATATCGAACCAGCGAGGTTTTGATAAATCTGAGTTAATCCTCGAGTCAGTTTGATCCGAGGATACCCACAAAAACCCATCAGTGGTATCAGAGCCATTGTTAATAGTCGTTTTAGTTTATCAGTGATCCATTAAAATTAAATTGTTTCTTGTAAAAATCTGATTTTTATTGAATTATTTACATAAAATTTTAGATTTTGTATTAAATTGTTATTCGTACGAAAACCCGGAAAAACCATCACCAGATTGGAGATGGCTGCGATTAAAACACAACCACCGCACCACCAGCGTGGTGGTTGCGGATGGTTGCCGTGATCAATCACCGGACCGCACCACAGGGTTTGGTGGTGGCGTCACCGGCGGATGCTGTTAGACCACCAGGCCACGCCACCAGTTGGGTGGCGGTGGCCGAAACCCTCTCCGATAAACACAGCCGCACCACCAGCACCGGTGGTGACGGCATCTAAGTATTCGCAATCAAAAACCACCAGGCACGATCGCCGGCCAGACCGCAGCGAGCGGTAGCGGCGGACGCCCAGCCGAACCACCAGAGAGGTAGTGGCGGCAATCTCGTGACTACCGAGCCAAACCACCAGACTGGTGGTGGCAGGCGGTAGACGTTGTGGCGTCGGCCGTCGTCGATAGCGAAAGAAAACCACCATCGCACCACCAATTGTGGTGGCGGTGGTGTCGATTGCCAAAACAGCCGCTGGACGGCATCTCCGGGCCAATCGAGGGACGACCACCACACCACCGATTGTGGTGGTGGTGGCGTCGACGGTTTTTCTAATCAGGATCGCGGCGGCGGTGGTAGCCCGGAGCTACTACCGTTACCGATCGACAGAGGGTGGCAATGGCAGCGGTGGTGATAGTTTTCGACCAAAATTCGTAGGTAAACGAGATCGCCGGGCCGCACCGCGCATAGCGGTGGCGGCGTTTGGCTGCTGTGATTATCAGACCACCAAACCTCACCGGGATGGTGGTCGGACGATAAAACCACCGAGGATGCACCACCAGTGGGTGGTGGCGGCGTTTTGCGATAAACCGCGGCGGCGGTGGGGAGGCGATTCTCCCTGCTGCCATTAAAAGTCGTGGCCAAAACCACCGCGATGGTGGTGGCGGCATTAATTGTTTCCAATCGCCGCTAGTATAGTGGTGATCAAAAACGATGGTAGCAATGGTGGTAACATTGATCGGTTATTCACGATACCCGATGATCGGTGAATTTTTTCTCCACATTACAAGCAAAGCGATGGTCACCTGTTTTTTTTTCTTGTCTAGTTTTTTTTGTGTTTTGTCTGGGCCTAGTTTGTTCATCAGGCCTAAGGCCCAGTTCATCAGGCCCAAAAGAACTTGTTTTGTTTTAAAGACTTTTATCCAAAATTTTATCAGTTAGACTAAATTATCCAGTTCAATAAACAGTTTTATAAAATTAAGTTTTTATTTATTTTACTGTTTCATCTCAAAAAAATTGGATTAATAAAACCCGTTTGATATAATTTTCGGGTAAAAGGATTGTTTTTAGATAAAATGGTTTTATTTTTGAAAAGTAGGATTTATTGTTTAATAAACCTCAGTTTTAAAAACCATTTTTTCAGTCTAAAGTTTTTGGGTTCATAAAACGGTTTGTTTTTCGAATCAAAACCAAGTTTTACGATAATTGAGACAAGATAATTTTAACGGATCCAGGTTTATTTTCTCATAGTTATAATATTGCTTATGTTGCATATATACATATAATTGCGTGATTGCTTGAGAACTATATATGAATTTCAGTTTGATTTTACATATATATATATGTTATAGTATTTGCCAACTTAGACCCTTGACATATTCATGGGGAGGCCTGCGTGCCATTTACAACCCCTTATGTAATAATGACCCTAGGATAGATTTTTCTTTTGGGATGACGAGGCCAGTGGGAGCTATTCTTCATCTTACCGGAATACTAACAAGCATGACGAAGCCAGTGGGAGCTACGCGAAGTCTTGAAGTTGTAGAAAAACTAGGTCATTATTGGTCCCTAGGAACAAAATTGGCAAATCCTATAATTATCTGTTTTACAATTGCGTAGTTGTTATAATTATCTGTGTGCATGATTAACTACGTAGTGGATACTAATAACTGTTAGTTTATTAGATATGTTTTAAAAGGAATTTTTTAAAACAAGAAGAAATTAGGTTTTATTAACTTTTCAATCGAAAACCTTTAAAGTGAAGCTTTTTAATAAAACCTAGTGTATTGTTATAAAAGAGCAAAGTTGACAGAACAGTTAACTTTTTGACAGACCGAAAGGGTTATTGAAACAGGTAGTTTCAATCAACCAGTACACTTTAAATCAGTTGATTTCAATCAGCCGATGTTTTAAACAGTTGGTTTAAAATAACATGAGTATTTAAAACAGTTAGTTTAGAATATTAATTACTCTTTATAACAACGTATAGATGATTGTTTTATATAAAAGGTTAAGTTGATAAAAACAGTTAGTTTTAATCAACTAGGTATGCTATTAAAACAGTTGGTTTTAATTAGCAAGTGATTTTAGAACAGTTAGTTTTAAAATTACATGTATGTTTCAAACAGTTAGTTTAAAACATAAGTAGCCTTTGTAAACAATCATTTTTTCAAAATCCTGGAAATAAAGTTTTTCAAAACCCCGAAAATCATAGATCAGTAGTGCAACCCATCTAGGGGCACCTTCGGCGTAAAGTACATAGGCGTTGTAAGTGATCACACATTCGACGTCTGTGTTCAAACTGAAGCTGAAGGGGTTACATAACTCTGCGAATTATCTCCGGGTGGTACCGGCCAGAGTATAGTGATCAGGTCCCCAAAATGGTGAGATCTGTTTTGGTACTATAATGTTCACCGGGTGGTACCGGGCCAAAAAGCACTTAGAGGGACTAAAACATGCACAGGTAGTTGCCACAGTCCCGAAAAGATCTAGGAGTCATGTCAGTTAGACATGATTGGTAAAAGTCCTTACCTACCGAAATAAATACGGTTCTGGTGGAGCAAGAATATTACGCACATCAGGACGTATGAAATAAGGATCCTAGTCCAATAAATTGATCATTTAAGGGTTTATTGATATTTTATTGGAAATTAGTCTATTTACAGTTGCTAAGACCAAAAAGTTTTATTTTGTGTAGATGGCAAGCACTGTTACCAGCACTAACAATCTTTCCCTCCGCTCTATCCTAGAGAAGGATAAGTTGACCGGCTCTAACTTTCTTGACTGGGAGCGCAATCTGATGATTGTGCTCAGACATGAAAGAAAGTGGTATGTGCTTGAAGAGCCACTTGGGGAGGCACCTCCGGCAAACGCTCCGGCTGCTGCCAGAAATGCCCACAAGAAGCACTCAGATGATCTCCTTGATGTTGCCTGTCTGATGTTAGCAACAATGAGCCCAGACCTGCAAGCAGGGCTCATAAATACAAATGCTTACGACATGATCCGCCAGCTGAGGGACATGTTTCAGACTCAGGCTCGTACAGAGCGCTACGATGCCACCAAAGCATTCAATGAGTGCAAAATGGTAAAAGGAACATCAGTAAGTGACCATGTCATGAGAATGAAGCGGCACTTAGATCATCTGGAGAGGCTGGGTCATCCTGTTCCGTTGCAGCTAGCAACTGACACCATACTTAATTCACTGTCAGAAGACTACAGGCCCTTTGTAGTCAACTACAACATGAACAACATGGAGAAAACAATAGCAGAATTACACTCCATGCTTAAGACAGCTGAATTAAATATGGGGAACAAGAACAAGACAAAGGATGTCTTGATGGTAAAAGACGGAGGGGTTAAAAAGAAAAATGGGCATGCTAGCACCAGCAAGGGAAAAGGACCAGTTCAGGCCATCCAGAGTGCACCCAAGAAAGGCAAGGGCAAGGGCAAGGGCAAGAAGGTTAAGCCAAACAAAGCTAGGACCGAGAATCGCTGCTTCATATGCAATGAGATCGGTCATTGGAGGCAAAACTGCCCTAAGCGTCATGAAGCAGGTATGTAGACCTCGGAAAATTTATGATTGCTTTTGTCACTTCTTACTTGTTAGCTTACAAGTATACTGATACCTAGAGCAAATGATTATTGCAGGAAATCAGAAATGAAGTGAAGTGCCCAGGAGTTGCCGAGGATCTTAAGTACGAGATGATTTAAAGTCAAGACATTTTTGAATTTATAGTTTTAAAACAGTTATTTTGGGGGTTTATGTTTTAAACAGTTCTTGGATAATTATGATTTATATAATTTCATGGTTTTATTTTTCAAAAGTTATTGTCTTGACATAGAAATATCTGTATGTGCTTGATATTCTTATATCTGATCCTAGTTGATGCCTATTATAATTACTTTAATGAAATTGAAATTGAAGTAATTTGTATAAAAACTATCAAAACACACGAGATTCTATAGAAATGTGTTTTGAGAATAAAACATTTATGAATAACAGTTTTGTGATCCGAAAATAGAGAATTTAAGATATTAACACAGATGGTGTTAATAACAGCATTTATAAAACTAGAAAGATTCCAAGTTTTGGAATTAGGATTTGACCAAATCCAGTTAAGTTTTATAAAAGAAATTCTCAAGAATTAACTAATCAAGTTTGATCAAGATTTATTCAAATGTTTTAAAAGGGAATTTAGGATATTAACTCAGATAGCGTTAATAACAGTATTTATGAAACTAGAAGAATTCCAAGGTTTGGAATTAGGATTTGACCAAATCCAGTTAAGTTTCATAAAAAGGAAAATTCTCAAAGTCCATTACTTGAAATTAGGATTGACTAAATCAAAGTTTTGACTAGGTCAATAGTAAATTTTGAGTAATAGTTAGTTTTTATGCAAGTAAGTGGGAGCCCAATTTATTCTCTATCTAGTCTGAGATAAAAGAATAAAAGATATAATTATTGATATATCTCGGAATTCATAAATCCAGGTAGGATAAGAATTCATAAGATATAATTTACCCTTTTTAGTTAAAAGGATAAAAGTTTCAAGACCCATGAAACAAAGGTCGTAACTGACTTAAAAATCAATAATTAAAAGTGTTGGATTAAAATATAGGATTCCAGTAGATTTGCTAGTATTGCAAATGGAATCGGATTTCAGGTAGAAATCATTCATCTACGCAGCAACTAAGGAAAGTTGCAGTTTTACATATTCAGGAACTGGAAGTTAGTCCAGGTCTCCAAAGTTCATGGAATATGATAAAAGTCTAGTTATTGTTCTTATAAGGTGTTTGCAGAACAATAATTAGCAGATACAAGTAGATCGTATGAACAGACTTGTATTTTTGGTTATCACTTTGATTAAAATGGTAAACTTTAATCAAAGGGTTTAAACTAAAGATGGGTGATACTTTATTTTAGACCAGTATCTAACAAACGTTAAATAGACATTATGAAAGTTGTTAAAGAAAAGACATTCAATCTTGTTATTATTACAGCGTGTAATATGGACTATACAAAATTGATTTCTTTATCACCTTCACATTTTTTGCATGTTTTTAATACATCCAGGAATGAAATCAGTCTCCGTTTTTCATTCAAAATCTGTCCGTGACAACTTATCATTGTGGGAGCATGATAAGGTGTTAAAGTCATTGTGAACTTTTAGGTAGTTATGATCAGTTGCTGAGTAACAGCTACAAGTGTTGTAGACTAAAAGTTGCACAGATATTTGATAGAGTAGCAAATATCGGACGTGATCCGCGGTTGAGATTACTTCTTGGAAACAGTCATAAGTTAATCTCACAGTGGTTGTCCCTATCACCTGAGGTATCTGATTTGATATCATGAGGACTACTGAATTCTTAGTGCATTCAACCGCTACGCCGTAACAGGATGGCTATAAAGGGTGTAACTAGATTCAGCAGAAGCCGTGGTGTCGAAGGCAGATATGCAAGATGGGATTTGCACCTCTTCTCAGAAGAGAGATATTTCTGGGCCCATCTTGACTGACTAAGTATACTGATGAAGTGCATGGCCATGCCCAAACGAACTGATTAGTTCTTTGTCGTTTACCTATCAGTGAAAGTCAGATAATCAAGAGAACAGAATCTTGAGTATTTAGAGTTGACACTTTCCAAGCTCATACTCATAGATGAAATATCGCGATGCAAAGGGAAAAGCCAAGATATACCCAATCAATGAACAGTAGTTTCATAGATACCAATTCCTCACGGAATGTTTATATCACCATATCTGGGTATAAGAGTTCTTGTAACCTGGTCAGCCTAAGTGCCTGTCTAGGGGCCTCCTTAGGTCCGTATAATCAAAGGTGGTATTGCCAACTTGCACAAGTGGGAGTCTGTTAGGAATTATGTGCAGAGTTGACAAACCAAGTGATTACACATCCAATGTTACAAGACACTTGAGGGTCACACCTGTGAGGACCTATAAGTCGAACAAGTTAGTAGAAACCCCGAAATGGAGAGTTAGGATTTATAATAGTGCATTATAAATCAATTGGGTAATTACAGTCAGAATTACCAAAGTTGGAGGGTTATTAATTAATTAGGATATTATATATTTATTAAGATAAATAAATATATAATAGTTAATTAATAAAGATTTTATATATTAGATAAATATATAAATTATAATTATCGTATGCAAATTCTTTTCCAGCTAATTAAATAAGGAAAGGATTTGAGATAATTATCACAAGGAAACTGGATTCCATACAAACTGTATTTTTCCTCCATATAAATAAAGCCTATGGGTTAAGGAAAAATAATAAGCTTTCAGTTAAGAAAAACCAGTTCTCAGTTTCCTCTCTCTCCTCTCTCTCTCCACCGGCGCCGATCACACCCCCCCCCCCCGGGTCGGATTCCAGTTTTAGTTCGGGTTTCGCAAAGTTCTGCTAGAGGAACGTTCGTTGGTCGATCACCGGTGGACTAAGTATCAAGCAATCCAGGTAAATTAATCTAACCTAATTCTTTAGGTTTAGAGCTACAAACGATTAAGATCATTAGGCTTTAATGGGTTTTTTAGTTTTTATCGCTTCCGCATGTTTTGATCAGAAACAGCGAGTTTCTGATCACGTGGGTTTCAACAGTTTGTTTTAAACCTACGAGATATATCGAACCAGCGAGGTTTTGATAAATCTGAGTTAATCCTCGAGTCAGTTTGATCCGAGGATACCCACAAAAACCCATCAGTAACAACCCAAAATCTCAACATTTCATACTCTTAACATTTAAACCAAGTAACATCAACAAATAACCAAAACTGGTCTCAACCCAAGTCTAAAGGCAGAAATTAACGAAAGCGTTCTAAATGTATCGCTACACAACTGAGGAAATGATTATAAGGTACTAAACAAGAGTAAAAGATCCAACTAAATCTTCGGGCCTCTAAGTGCCTCCACTAAGTCAAGCATGGCTCTTGCCTTTATCTACCGATCCTCTAACCTCCCTGTCTGTCAAGCAACGTAAAAGAAAACCGAGGGTTAGACCAAAGGTCTAGTGAGGACCCTCCATAAGATAAGCCATACAAGAAATAATAATAACAACAATAACAATAATAACACTTTGTAACTTGCTAAGGAAGATGTACTAATGTTTCATACATTCAACCACCGATCGCCTATACCGCGATCACTACGTGGGCACATACCTCCCACACTAGAGAGCATTCGGTTTGCCACCAAATGTCCATTTGGATCCATAACTCGCCAAATACAAGTGCATAGCAATTCACATTACATGCAACAAGCGTCATGAACTCACAACAATATCAAAATGTATAAGTATAATATTGCATAACTTTGTTGGTGTGTATTTCACCCTTAGAACATAGCTTGACAAGAAACCTCACCTGAAATCCAAGCTTCCGCTAATTCGCCTAGTTAAGCTCCTTTAGGCCTTCCAATTTCCTAAACATGTAATTCCCAATGAAAAACAACCCATAAGTGACCAAACACTCTTAAATAGTCTTAGAATAGCTTCCTATGCCGAGAAATGGCTCAAAATCGCCCAAACGGAAAACTTGAAAAACCAACTCAGTGGTAACGGCGGGTAATCCCGCGACTACCCTTACCCGCCGTTTTACCCGCGGGTTCGCAGTGAACCAGTTTTCCTGGTTTGTTGCAGCTACCACCATCCAAACCCCAAATCATATAATAATTGATTCCATAGCTAAGTGACTCCAAATCCAATCAACAAACCTTGACTAACATGATAATTGCATCTAATCACAAGCTAAATTGATTAGGGTTAAACCCTTGATTCACATAACTAACTCATACCTCAATTTAACATACATTGAACTTGACACATCTTCAATGAAGAAGATGATTCTAATTTAACTCTAAAAGCATAAAACTACAAGGATTCATACCTGAGCTTTTCTTCGTTTCTCCAATTTCACCTTCTTCACACCCACACACCTCTCAAAGCCATAGAACTCCTTCTTCCTCCATTTTCCCCAAATCCTAGCTTTATATACTAAGGATTTTAAGCCCACAACAATCCCAAAAGACTAAGCCCAACCTGAAGTTGAAAACCATTAGTCAAGTTTCCAAAGCCTAATTAATTCTAATTAACCAAATTAAAACCGGTTGTTACAAAGGACTAATTAGACATTGAATGGAATTCATGGATTTGATTGTTAAGTCTTAGAATTAATTTGAAAAGAATATTCACGGCAAGTAGTTTAGAAACGGGATCCTTGATCACATGCTCAAGGAGTCTCCCTCGAATATTAGAAGAAACCCAACAAGAAATCATTTAGTGCTTTTGTGGTTAAAAATCAGTTAATTGTTTGAAGAAATTATAAAATTAAGACATGATTTATATATAAACATTGTGTTTATTGATATTTGAGCCTATTGTAGCCCATGATGTTATAACAATGTTTTGTATGAGATTGGGGTTCTAAGACACTTAGATTTAACAAAAAAAAATAACTCCATATGATGTTGGGATGAAAGATTTGATTTTAATATGTATTATGTTGTTTAATTGATGCCTAAGTGTCTTTATAAATAGGGATGTGGTTATAAGTGTTTGCATTAAAAAAAGAATTAAGAAATACATAAAAAACGAGCTCCATTGGATTTGAAAGATCATTATGTTTAAACAGTTAACTCTTGACGATTTGCATGCCACCTAGCTAGTCAATTACACAAAATTGCAAAGACGTTGTTGTAGACCGGGGACTTGGACGCATCATGGCAAGTCCTCAAGGTGTCAGATAGGTTTGGGAATGCAATTTCCAAGTTGATGCATGAGAGCCTCTAAAACAATTTGAGGAGTCACATATAAGTCAAGTAGAACCCTATATTGATCAGCTTAGATCGATTACTTATTTACAATATAAATTGGTATCAATATTGAGTAGCTTGTAAGGTTAACTAGCTTAACTAACAATAAAGTTTAGGTCTTTTGAAGATCATCTTCAATCTTCATGCAAGATCACTGAAGATTTTTCTAGATGTTTTCTAAAATTAATTTAAGATTAATTGAAGTGCATACGAGCTAGCTTGACACCGATAATTAACAAAAAAAAAGTATGCAGCAACTTTTTAAACTAAATGTACCTTTATCTTTTGTATAATAGTTTGGCTATAAGCCTATTGTTTTTCGCTTTTCTTTTTTTTGTCAAACTACGATTATTTCAACCATAATAATTATAATCAAATTTGTCAACTCTGTAACTTAATCATTCATAAGTAAAGTCTGTAAATAATGCTCTATATTTATGACATTGACGGATGTAAAATGAATGGCTTTTGAATAAGTTGTTAAATTGTCACCCTCACTTTAATTAACTATGTGATGATGTATGTGATTAAAAAGATAAAAAAGAAACTTCAATCAAAATGTTCTCTATAATATATCAAAGAAATTTGAGATCATACGAACAACATGAGAAAAACGTTTATAACTTATTGAATATTGTTAGAGTCTTCAATAGATTTTCTAAAACTTCTTTAAAATAGAGATTCAACGTTTATATTATCTGCAAAAAATGTATTCAATTCTAACATATTCTTTATTTTGGAGAAAGTTTTAGAGAAGTTGTTGGAGCTCAAATTTGTACAAAATTCTCCATTTTCTCCATTTCAAAGCCCTAATTTTCTTCTCAACCAGGGGCGGAACACGAGCTTAAGAACCCAGGGGGCCAGTGGTCGGTAACATCCTTGGGAGGGCAGTGGATGGCATCCATGTTTACGCGGGTTCGATTCATGGGGTGAGTATGTGGTGATATCCTGACCATGGGTCGGCTTTCGGGTCGGTCCATGGTTGCAATGATTAGTTGGGTGCCTGTATGGATCCCAGATACCTCGTCAACTTCGTGTCGGGACGTGTGCATGAGTTATTCGTTGTAAAAAAAAAGAACCTATGGGGACAAAGTCCCCTACACATTATTCTTTAACCGTTAATGTAATACTGCATGTGATTACGTGATTTAGCCGTTTGTTAAATAGTTAACGTTCTCGTAAGATTATCTTTATACATACACACTTTAAAAACACATAAAATATATGTTTTTGATATTTTTATTAGGATAACTTATACATGAAAATAAAGATGCTATAATTTAACTATGTTTATCAATTGATAAAACATTATCAAATTATAAAATACATATTATATAATATGTTACTTTTACAAATTCTTGAAGGATAGTGCCTATATAAAACACAAAATTTAAAATGCTTCTTATAATTACCTGCCGTGAGAGTTTGAGTCCCATTAAGTTTTGAATCCCATTAAATTTTGAAGGGGCCAAAATGTAAAGTAAAGGAAATAATCCATATATGATATTTACAGGAAATTAAGCAATAAAAAAAACAGGGGGGGCATGGCCCTTCACTGTCCTCACTGTCATCACTCATCCGCCCATGTTCTCAACAGTTACCAAACAACCATATTTCATTTTGCATAATGTCATAAGAGCCTCTTAATCATTCTAAACACTTAGTCATACAACATCAAACCATTAAACAACTAGTTGTTTTCTAATCAAGCATCCAACCGGCCAATATAACAGATCAAGTCATTAAATATTTTTAGGTAAACGAAAAACGAGTAGAAATTTAAAAATCATCTAAAATGTAATATCTTAAACCATTTCAATAAAAAATATTATATGCACTAAGGTGGTGTTTGTTTACCTCTTAACAGTTCCATTAAGAGGCAACTTTTGAATCATTAAAATGTGAATTCTGTTTGGCAAAAAAATGAACTGCCTCTTAATGGTTCAAAAACTCTCTGAATGATTAAGTATCATGGATGTCTGTTAACTATTCAGGGTCTTGCTTTCATACTCAACAATTATCAAACCAACATATTTTATTTTGCGCCAAAGCCTCTTAATCATTCTGACCACTTAATCATTCAACAGCAAACCATTCAGCGGTCGTAAAACAACCCTTTTTGGATCACCTTAACCTGACCAACTTGTTTAGAATATGCACTAAAAATTACTAAATTTATTTGGAATCCTTCCACTCGGATGCTTAATCCACACATTTAATCCATCTCTCGTTTACATAAAAATACCAATATTTGTCATAAAAGACTAAGATAACTTTTTATCTAAAATTACTTCAAAAGTGTTACATCGTTTCCTTTCTAAGTAAGAAGTAATATTTATAGGTTACATATACCCAATGCTAATGAATTTTGAAGTTTGTATCAATTATCATTGTATGACTTAACACCTAACTAATTAATTTGCTATTTTTGGTTTGTATGAATTAACACCTAACTAATTAATTTGCTATACAATTATGATAATATCAAATGATGTAACTCCTATCATTATATTTTTCATTTATTGCATAATATGTTTACCAAAAAATTAATTATAATATTTGTATACAAAATAATATAATTGAGATTGTTTTTCAAAAATGTTTATTGACTTATTGGCTTTTCAAAAAGACAATAAGTTAAAAATATTCGGAGTAAGAAGGAAAAATTGTTTTTAAAAAGTCAGGGAGATGTGGCTTTTTGATTTTAGCTTTTCTCTCTTTCACATGATCCTACTTTTTTAACCCAAACACTTTTTAATAGGGGTGAGCAAAACCGGGTACCTGGCCAAATTCATGGAACCGGAACCGGTTGCACCGAATCTTCATATTTGGGAACCGGTCCCGGAACCGCCGGTTCCGGTTCCGAAACCGGGTACCCGGTGTCTAATTTTTTAAATGTTTTTTTTTAATATTTTATGTTATAAAAAAGAAATTATTAGTTAATACATAGTCACAACGTAACAAAATAAATAGTAAAATGATGAAAACTTATCCGATAAAAACTATATTGTTGTAGGATAAATGTGCCATCGTCTAAAGGATATGACGATAGATATTAGATAGAGATAGAGTTAGATTAGAACTAGAATATCTCTTAGTTATCTTCATGTAATTCATCCCTATATAAAGGGTTTATGATTAATGAGAATGACAGATTCACTTTCTCTATCTATTCTATTGTTGTTCTATTTACTTTTTCCTTTAACACGTTATCAGCACGTTGCTTGGCTAACATAATTGATCATAAAGGTATGATGTTTACGATATCATTATCAACATTGGTATCAATTTGAGGTACGTTTCTATATTAAACTTCTATTTTATGGCATCGTAGTTATTTATAATTAATTAAACTTCTTGTTGCATCAACAAAATTAATGCAAACGTGACAATTATTTACTTCACTAAGTTATGTGATTCATCATGCTTTGTTAAAATGCTTAATTAAATCTTATTGAGATGCAAATGTTAAATTATTAATTTTGTTATAATTCGTTGCATTCAGTCACGAGATATGCTTGCATATGCAAATTTTACTATTTTGCAATACTGTATTATTGTGTATAGCTCTATTATGTTTGTATATACAACACAGTTGCATTTAATGAAATTTGTGTCAAAATAATGCTTTGATGTCATAAATTTATCAATTCTAATTTTCTCAACTAATGATGTCGTAGAGAAAAAGGATTTACAAAAAGTTAAATTGTTTGAACTTACTTATAAGGAATTTTATCGTCATCTTGATGCAATCACCCATATTTTATGATTATATAATTTTGTTTTGATATTTCTTATGCCATGAAAAAAATTCGACATCCAGATTTTGAATAGGGATCAAATGAAGTCATGAATTTTTTTTTCCTAATTGATCAAATAATCCAACTTGATTCCACTTGTATGTTTTGTTACTCCTTTAATCATCCCCAATCATATACACCACTTCTTTTATTTATTATATCCTATTTAACTCAATGAATTTATGTTGAGAAATTAATCACCATCGAGGTAAGTAAAGTTATTCAACAAGGTATTGCTATTATATTTTCACAATTTTTTGGTCCTCAACAAATTTTGTTGACTGTATTAGCTGTATGCCTGTATCCATAGTATTGTTTGCAAAAAGAGCATGACAGGATCCATCTCTTTTAAATTTCTTAAAATCACGAGGTTGCTTCTATTATTTATAATGCAATACTTAGATCATCATGTGATTACCATGGCCCATATGATTATGTTTGATTTCAACTTAGTTAATTTTGATTGTGTAATATTATTATTAGCTATTTGGATAACTAATTAGATTTAGATCATTTAAATTTATTAATATATAATTATGAGATATGATAATTCGGTTGGTATTTAAATAAGTATATTTATTTAATTAGTTTTACTGTTATTTGATTGTTAAGGGTCAATTCGAGATGTATCTTTTAATTGCTTCTTTTAATTGCTTTTGATAATGATTATCTCATACAAATATCTTATCCAAATATTTACGTTAAACATGAGTTCTTACTCATTTTTTTTCAACTTCATAATTATTGATTTTGGAAGTTACACTTCCAACCCCCCACATATTTTGGTCTTTTACTAAAGACTCCAAAAATTTTTGACTTTATGTTATAACCAATATTTATTTGTCTCACGACAAAATATGTTAAAATACAATTAAGGTGTTTAAGTATTAAAATTGGCTTCATATGCCAAACACATATCTTTTGGCCCCTTGCGAAAAGCCTACAAGAATGCCACCATGGTATTAATTCAATCTCACATTTTGGTCTCATGTCAAAATCCAAAACTATTAATGTTATTAATGTATTTCATAATCAAAGTGATTGCAAGATATCTAATGGATTTTGTCAAACGGGTGTAAATAGCCTAAGGTTTGTAGGGACTCAAGCAATCCACGTGATTCCCCTTCTTACCTGGAAGTCCAAAAGTGTTTTTTGCGATTTACTTATGAATAATGAAATAGCAGTATAACATTTTTTTCAACAAAAGAAACGTTTGAAAATATCAATTTTTAAATCTTATACTGCCATGATAACGGGATTTCATGACCATCATAGATTTTGTCTTCATAAATTACACCTTATCTATTGTTTATGTATATGGCTGAACCAACTAATGCTGAATTTGATATCTTAGATTCAATGTACTAAACTCAAAAGAACTTAAGCACAAATAATAAATATCCATTTAAAAGACTCTTTGTTAGAAAGGTACAAGAATATACCTAAAATCCACCAACTTCATATTGACTCTAAACCAACATCATGAAAAGGTACAAGAAAATGCCTTGAGATTTTTGAGACGACACATCAATCACAATCTTCATATGGAACTTCGATACCTAGAATCCCCCAAGAACCGTGGGACATCCTGAAAAGAAAATTAGGATGTATATTACCGTGCATTTCTAATCTAATCATATAGTGGAATGAAACTCACTCGATTAGAAGGTGATTGATTTCAACAACAAAAAAAATGTTGTGTCTCAAAAAGCAACCCAATCTTCGTGTCATGGAATTCACAGAATATTATATAGTTTATAACATTATTTTCACCCTTTTATATACCATCATGTTTTGAGCTTTCATAGGAAATTAAATACACTCAACTAGAAACATCCAAAGAACTGTGAGATGTCCTAAAAAGTTGAATCGGTAGTATTAACCAATATATACTTACCCAATGAATCGTATAGCGTAATGAAAATCGCTTACTCGATTACAAGATTGATTTCAACAAAGAAATGTTGTATCTTAAAACGTGTCTTAATCTTTGTGTCAAGAAACTCACAGAAGATGACATAATCCATAACATTATTTCCCTCTTTTATATACCAACAAACATACTAACGAACTAGTATAAGTTGGAATATAACTTTTAGACATAATGATCAACCTATTGCAAGTGGTTGAGAGACATAACAATGCCTTTTCGAGTGACAAAGACTAGACATTTCGGGATAAAGAAAAATTCCCCAAATCAATAATGAAAGCATTAGAGGTGGAAATAACTCCTAAGGATCGTGAGTTAACAAAATTTCATGCATGTGACATCTATGAGCCATGTGGATGAGATCCTCAAATGTCAGGGTCAGGGTAAGAGTCAGAAAAAGGATTTTTCAAAATCTAGAGCAAATATACAACTATTGGCTCAGGTAATAATGGACAAATAAAATAAACACCAATACACGTTATTCTTTTATGAACTAAATCATTTATCAAATTGAATATAACTATTGTGTATGTAAAGAAATACATCAACACACATACAAAGATCTAATATTCTCCGTTCCGTTTAGGAATGTATCGAGGAGAACTTGAGTTCGTGGCACCTCCCACGTAATCTAAAGAAATAAATTAATTTTCCCCCAACATAATACTTAGACGATGAACTGTCATATTAATGGAAACCTTGGTAAAATATTTGTATCATTTGAAAATTATACGAATGAGAATGGGTATATATACATTAACTCTAATGATATGAAAGGAATATATATTAGAGAAATTAGTGTGTCAATTAGTGGATTCTCTAGTTTGTTAAATTATATTTTTATCACCATAAAGCACTTTGGGACAATGACGCATACATGTTTTGACATAACCATGTAGGCACCATAGTCATGACATAGAGGTCCATGTATTGAAAATACACATAGACACATTATTCGATTGAAAGGCAAAATGAAACACTTAACCGAATTGAAATTATCGACTTCTGCAGCACAAGAAGCAACACCACTATCATAATATGCCATCTCGAATACCTATAACTTATATATACCATAATCATTAGCTAAGACATGAATGAGACCATCGTAAAGCTAATGACATAATACAAATTATTCCATTCTTACAACAAATACAAGGTCATATTTATGGACATAAAAATCCAGAGAGCGGGTCATTAAAGTACTTTATGGTTCTGGTTTCGACACGATGAATGCATGTCGTCTTATTGTCCACATGAAATGTTGCATTCCTAGCACTAGATGTACCTTTAAGGGCTCACCACCCTAATTGTCTTATAAGTCTACGTGACTTAGAATGCTAGAGAATTTACATCATAAGGATTTGATGGGTATTGCATATATATATATATATATATATTGAGATCAATGTAGAGTCTCCTATACCCCATGTATAGATATAAAATGGTCTCGTAAATTAGCAGAAGTTGTCATCAAATGAATGTAGATGATAACAATAGCATTGGTTATGCGCACCAATTTACATACATGGGTTTTGCAATATTACATGCAACTTTACTAATTTGTTTTTAGACCCACTACTAGCTAACCAATATCATGCATACCAGTTGGTAACTGGATATAAGCCTGATCATTTACATTTATGCATGTTTGGTTGTGCAGTATATGTGCCAATAGTGCCCCACCAGCGCACCAAAATGGGTCATTAAAAACGATGAACTATCTATGTTGGTCATCGATTTCCAACACTTATCCGCTATTTAAAACCTTTGACGGGTGATTCCCATACCGCATGATTTGTGGATTGTCACTTTGATGACAGTCTTCCCGTCGTTAGGGGGAGATAGGAAAAAGTATTTTCCAAATGAACGACGGGAACTGTCACGAAATATTTTCATTTTGATCCCCAAACTTCATAAAGTAAAGTTGAAGTCAAACGAATCAGACTCGATACCTGATATGTTTAATGTTATACAAGAAGTGACAATATAATATATACAAGCTGCAACTATACCCGTAAAGTCAAAAAGTCCCTAAACAAGGGCACAACGCCGTTGGAAAGAGCGTTGCGATCACACATGGTGGAGGTGTGGTTGAGGCCGTAGCTCCCAATAGGAAATGGGGGAAGCTACTTGGTTCAATAAATATTCATCTAATGGAAGAGAAGAGTATGGCACAACTAATATTTATCATCAACCTTTTATGAGATTATCTCTGATCATAAACTATGTCCATGAATCATTACTGGAGGATGCTCCGAAGTTAATATTGATTCCAAAGATCAAGAAAATCTCGAATGAAATATGAATCGTTGGACAGATCATATCCAATGATGATATATTTGTATATATCGTTGCTTATGAAATGATAAAGCACGATGATATTGAACCATGCTCAGTTGGAAAATATCAACAAGAGCAAATTGGCCTAAATAAGCAATCCAGGATAATTATATTATTTAACAAATGAACAGGTATTTGGTTTGGTAGTGCTAACCCACCAAGTGTAAAGCCTGTAGGACATAGATAAATCATTTGTTCTAGAAGCGTAATGAGAATAATTAAGTTGTGATGTATAAGACTTCCCTTTGGCGCAAGGTTTCTCACAACGCCCTGGATTGATAATGTGAATTACTCTCCTGTGATGAACGTTAAAACGTCCTGCTAATTATTTAGCATAATAGTTTCCGAAAAACTGGAAAATGCAGCTCATTAATGTGGTTAATATATATCTATGGGGATCTAGATTAAGAGATATATAGTTGATGAAATTACATTAACCAAATTAAGTAACTCTAAACCACAAAGTGCGTTTTCAATAAAGTTGAAACGTTCTCTTTATTGAATGATGAATTGTGCCCTTGCGTATTTATTAAGAAAACAAGTTCCAAATTTTCAGTGTGGCTTAATATGTTAATGTATGAACATATATAGATACTCTTGATGAAATAAGAGAAACCACAAATCTAAATTTGAGATGAAAGATCTTGGGAAAACTTGGTTTTATCTAGCTACTTGAGCTATGACACCAAGTTTGTGGAATATTAATCCACCGATGTGCATATGTCCTAAAAATGATCAGGCAATTTAATATGGACAAAGCGCATACGACTAGCACTCCCATGATTGGTCAAAGTGTTGGATATAAGGAAATATCTATTCCGTCTAAAGGAAGATGACGAAGAGGTGTTCGGAGATGGAATTCCGTACCTAAGTACAATAGGCGCATTATTGTATTTTAGATATTACACTTGACCATATATCCTATCTCTCAGTGAACTTGTTAGCTAGATTTAGCTCAGCGCCTACGCAATGTCATTGGAATGATATCAAATTAATATTTTGGAACCATTGACATGGGCTTATAATTTCCCTAAAGAAAGAGGGTTGTGGTTGATAATGGAATTTCAATACCTATTTATAAGTGACTAATGTAACAGTCTATCGATAATTATTTGCTGATATTATATGTATAACCCATACAAAGGTGTTCTCTAATTGGATAAGAAATTACCATAGAGAACGCATTTATTGCTTGTAAGTAAAGTAAGCAAACCTTATACTATCTCTTTAAACTATTTAAGTAATATTACTTTACAAGAGTGTACATGATTAAGATTATCATTACACATATTAGAAGAGTTAGTATTTTGGGTTAAACCAATACCCTACATGTATAAATAAAAATAATACATCATGTATCAATAGATGAAAGTAAGATACATCAAGGGTAATAACACAAAGTATATTCTACTTAAGTTAATATACAAGTAAAATGTCAGAAGTATGTGACATATTTACCAAATCATTATCTAAAAACATATTTATGAAACATGTAGAAAGTATTCAAATACTAATGTTTCCATAACTCCCTTGATTAATGCATAAATCAGGGGGAGTAGTAGACAAAAGGGGGAGTCTACTATAAATTTGATATTGGTATGTTGTGCTCTTTCCTTCACCCAAGGTTTTATATTTTCCCACTGGGTTTTGTTCCTCGGGGTAAGGTTTTAGTGAGGCAACACTGTATATACCATCTTGTTTTCTTAATTTCATGATTAATGTACAAATCAGAGAAAACGTTAAACTAAAGGAAAAGTCTATACTGTAAAGAAACTGGTGCGTTGTACTCTTTCCTTCGTCATATTTTTATTTTTCCCACTGGGTTTTTTTTATTTTGGCGTAAGGTTTTAACGAGGCAACAATCGTGCACTACCATTCCCTTGACTCGGCACAAGGGGGAGTGTTGTAGGATAAATGTGCCATCGTCTAAAGGATATGACGATAGATATTAGATAGAGATAGAGTTAGATTAGAACTAGAATATCTCTTAGTTATCTTCATGTAATTCATCCCTATATAAAGGGTTTATGATTAATGAGAATGACAGATTCACTTTCTCTATCTATTCTATTGTTGTTCTATTTACTTTTTCCTTTAACATATATAAATAATTACGACAATTTTTAAAAATGAAAATAACTAAAAACACAACTTGAAATGTTAAGTACGATATAAAAATATCGAAAAAATAAATAAATAAGTCGAGTAAAAAAATGGTCGTAAGTTTATGCGTAATGTAAAAGGTAAAATAATAATTTTAAGTTTAATGTATTAAACATAATAATTATATATATAAAATAACCCTTATTAATATATACATATATATAGCCTAACCGGTTCCGACGGGTACCCGAAGGTTAGCGGTTCCACAAAAATGAGAACCGGAACCGGTCCCGACTGGTTCCGTATTTTAGGAACCGGAACCGGAACCACTCACATCGGTTCCGGTTCCGGAACCGGCGGTTCCATAGCAGTTCCGGTTCCAAAAGCGGGTACCCGGTTCCGATGCTCACCCCTACTTTTTAACTTATTGACTGATTGACTTTTACCACCATAAAAACTAATTGAAACATTTTTTTAAAAACTCATTTTCCTACTATCATAAGTTAATAAGCGTTTTTGAACAAAAGTACTTTTGAACCTCAAAAGGCGATCCCAAACATCCTCTTAGACTCGGTTCAACTTGATCCTAAATTTTTTTGGGATTTGTTATTAGTGATTTTCACCCCAACGTATTCTGCAATGCCTTCGATATATAGCATGCTCGTACTTTTTCTTTTCCTTAAGGGTGCGTTTGGTACTGGGACAGGACAGGACAGGACAGAACAGAACAGAACAGAACAGCTGTTCAGCGTTTGGTAAGAAATAAATAAACTAGACGGGACAGAACAAGAATGGTTAAATGACCAATTTACCCCTACGGGTCCACAACCACCACCACCGGTCCACAACCACCACTACCGGTCCACAACTACCACCGGTCCACAACCACCAACCACCACTACCGATCCACAACCACCAACACCACCATCGGTCCACCACCAACACCACCACCGATCCACAACCACCAACACCACCATCGGTCCACAACTACCACCGGTCCACAACCACCAACCACCACTACCGATCCACAACCACCAACACCACCATCGGTCCACCACCAACACCACCACCGATCCACAACCACCAACACCACCATCGGTCCACCACCACCACCTCCACCGGTCCCTCCGCTGCCCTTCCGACCTCTTCACCACCGTCGTCATCACCAAAGAGAATGGCTCGGATTCATCAGATCTGACCTGAACCCGACCAACATCCACTTCGCCACCATCCCTAACGTCATCCCGTCGGAGCTCCATCGGTGGCTTCCTTTTCCACGAAGCAGCTCGCCGGAGGTAGAAGCAGCTCGTCGGAGCTCGAAGCAACCGGAGGTGGATCTGGTCAGAGAGAAAGAGAGAGATGAAGGTGCAAGCTGACTGCTGACGAGGAAGGAAGGTGGATCTGTCGGAGGTGGAAGCAAGTGCCGGAGTTGGAGGCTACCGGAGCTGGAAGCAGATCGCCGGAGCTGGAGGCCGCCGGAGGTGGAAGCAAGTGGCCGGAGTTGGAGGCCGCCGGAGGTGGAAGCAAATCGCCGGAGCTGGAGGCCGCCGGAGCTGGATCTGGTAACAGAGAAAGAATGAAGGTGGAGCTGATGAGGAAGGAAGGAGGGAAGAGGGTATATTGGGAATAAAAGGCTTGTTCTAGTTAGTCCCACCTATTTTGATGGAACACACTTGTTCCACTTGGGTTCCATCTAGTTCTATTGTGTTCCATTTTGAAGTATGCCAAACATGGAACAGACTTGTTCTGTTCTGTTCTGTTCCACCCAGTTCTCCTACCAAACGCACCCTAATAATATAAGCTTGGAACTCGTAAGTAAGTGAGTGTACCGACAAACATTAATAATTTAATATACTTATTATTATAAAATATTATTGTTTTAAATATTCTTTAAAATGACATGGAATCATTTTCTAAACCTTTGTCATATCAAAGTTTACTTTTACATTGGGTACAAAATTTCTTTGAGGAAAAAAAAAAAGAACATCTTAAGATTTTAAAAACTAATAATATAAAAAAAGTTAGTGGCACAATTATAGGATTTGAGATAAGTTTTTTTAATTATAGGATTTAGTTAATTATTATTAGGTTACATTCGTAAATTATGTAGAAGGATTTTCATTTGTGAACCATAATTTTCGTATGAACTTGTGAACTTCATCAAAAAGACGATTATAAAATGAAATTGGTTCATGAAATTGTTTAATATGATGAAATTATATTATATGATACATTTTTAGATGAAATTATTTTATATTTCGGTATTTTTACGTAAAAACCAAAAGGTTTCATCAAAATATATAACACTGTTTCATAAGAATGGAAAAGTGTATGAAACCTTTTGACTTTATATAAAAAACACCGAAATATGAAACAGTTTCAACAAAAAATGAATCATATAATATAATTTCCTCATGTTAAACGATTTCATGAACAAATTTCATCGTATAATCGTCTTTTTGGCGAAGTTCCCACAAAAATTATGGTTCACAAAATAAAGTCCCTATATATATATATATTTGAAAGTTTAAAATAAATATAAGAAATGTCGAATTCATTATCGTAATCATGTTATTTAAACCAGTAACTTTTAATTTTTTTTTATTTTACATTTGTTGGGTTTTAATTATTAATAAACCTGGAAACATATTTTAGAAAAAATAAAAAAGAGTAGAAAACAGATGCTCTTTGGAAGAGATACATATGGTGATTGAAAAAAAAGCGAGAATACAATAGCCAAAGCTCGTGTTTGACACGGTTTCCTTAAACAGATTTTCCGTCTGTTTCCAGGGTACAACGGCTGAAGTAGTTGAAGGTGTCGGATAATTTACCTGCCTAAAAAAGATCGCCAAAAAACCGTATGCAGAGAATAAGTGGGAGTGATTCGATTGTTGTGTTTTGGAATGAGGTGCAAACTTGTTTATATACCGGAAAGACGAAACTGTCAAATTAATTCGTAATAAAAACGTCTTATATGAATCAATTCCAGTTACAAAATTTGAATTCTACTTAAAAAATTTCAGTTACAAAATTTGAAACTGATCAGATCGAAATTTGGCAAAAACTAACTTGTGCTAGCCCGAGATTTCGTTTCCGCAGCTCACACTCATGCACAAGTTTAATGATTTTGGCTTACAAAATCCACAAATCGACCTCCTACACGTGGGTAGGTGTTGAGTATAACATGGATAGAAGCTTGTAAGCTCCTAATATAAATATAAATGAAAAGACTAAAATACCCTTAGAAATAACTCACTCTAACAGAGTTATTTAACAGTGTTAGGGCATAGGAACCAAAGACGTGATAAAATGTAAACCATAGAGACGTTTTCCATAATTAATTTGATTTAGGGACACATAGTGAAATTTATATAAACCACATGGACCAATCATGTAATTTATTTTTAATCATATGTGATCTTGTATGTGAATCATATATAATTTTGTACATGAATCTTCTGTTGGGTTTTTTGTGGGTATCCTCGGATCAAACTGACTCGAGGATTATCTCAGATCTATCGGTCCTCGCTGGTTTGATATATCTCATAGGTTAATCAAACTGATAAAACCTACGCGATCAAAACACGCTGTTTTCGATCTTATTCGTGCGGAAGCAATAAAAACTAAAAACCCATTAAAGCCTAATGATCTTTAATCGTTTATAGTTCTAAACCTAATAGTTTAGGTTAGATCAATTTACCTGGATTGCTTGAGACTTAGTCCACCGGTGATCGACCAACGAACGTTCTTCTAGTTGAACTTTTATGAAACCCGAACAATCGAAGCTGGAATCCGACTGGGGGGGGGTCGGCGCCGATGGAGAGAGAGGGAAAGGGAGGAAACTGAAACTGACTTTCTTAGCTGATTGCTTGAATTTTTCCTTAACCCATAAGCCTTATTTATATGGAGGAAAAATACAGTTTGTATAAGATTCAGTTTCCTTTTATAATTATCTCTAATCCTTTTTCCTTTTAATTAGCTGGAAAAGAATTTGCTTACGATAATTATGGTTATATATATTTATCTAATATATATATATATATAAAATCTTATTAATTAACTATTATATATTTATTTATTTAATAAATATATAATATCCTAATTAATTAATAACCCTCCAACTTTGGTAATTCTGACTGTAATTACCCAATTGATTTATAATGCACTATTATAAATCCTAACTCTCCATTTCTGGGTTTCATCTAACTTGTTCGACTTATAGGTCCTCACAGGTGTGACCCTCAAGTGTCTTGTAACATTGGATGTGTAATCACTTGGTTTGTCAACTCTGCACATAATTCCTAACAGACTCCCACTTGTGCAAGTTGGCAACACCACCTTTGAGTATACGGACCTAAGGAGGCCCCTAGACAGGCACTTAGGCTGACCAGGTTACAAGAACTCTTATACCCAGACTGGTGATATAAACATTCCACGAGGAATTGGTATCTATGAAACTACTGTTCATTGATTGGGTATATCTTGGCTTTTCCCTTTGCATCGCGATATTTCATCTGTGAGTATGAGCTTGGAAAGTGTCAACTCTAAATACTCAAGATTCTGTTCTCTTGATTTTCTGACTTTCACTGATAGGTAAACGACAAAGAACTAATCAGTTCGTTTGGGCATGGCCATGCACTTCATCAGTATACTTAGTCAGTCAAGATGGGCCCAGAAATATCTCTCTTCTGAGAAGAGGTGCAAATCCCATCTTGCATATCTGCCTTTGACACCATGGCTTCCGCTGAATCTAGTTACACCCTTTATAGCCACCCTGTTACGGCGTAGCGGTTGAGTGCACTAAGAATCCAGTAGTCCTCATGATATCAAATCAGATACCTCAGGTGATAGGGACAACCACTGTGAGATTCACTTATGACTTTATTCCAAGAAGTAATCTCAACCGCGGATCACGTCCGATATTTGCTACTCTATCAAATATCTGTGCAACTTTTAGTCTACAACACTTGTAGCTGTTATTCAGTAACTGATCATAACTACCTAAAAGTTCACAATGACTTTAACGCCTTATCATGCTCCCACAATGATAAGTTGTCACGGACAGATTTTGAATGAAAAATCGGAGACTGATTTCATTCCTGGATATATTAAAACATGCAAAATGTGAAGGTGATAAAGAAATCAATCTTGTATAGTCCATATTACACGCTGTAATAATAACAAGATTGAATGTCTTTTCTTTAACAACTTTCATAATGTCTATTTAACGTTTGTTAAATACTGGTCTAAAATAAAGTATCACCTATCTTTAGTTTAAACCCTTTGATTAAAGTTTACCATTTTAATCAAAGTGATTACCAAAAATACAAGTCTGTTTATACGATCTACTTGTATCTGCTAATTATTGTTCTGCAAACACCTTATAAAAACAATAACTAGACTTTTATCATATTCCTTGAACTCGGAGACCTGGACTAACTTCCAGTTCCTGAATATGTAAGATTGCAACTTTCCTTAGTTGCTGTGTAGATGAATGATTTCTACCTGAAATCAGATTCCATTTGCAATCCTGACAAATTTACTGGAATCCTATATTTTAATCCAACACTTTAATTATTGATTTCTAAGGTCAGTCACGACCTTTGTTTCATGGGTCCTGAAACTCTTATCCTTTTGACTAAAAGAGTAAATTATATCTTATGAATTCTTATCCTACCTGGATTATGAATTCCGAGATATATCAATAATTGCATCTTTTATTCTTTATCTGAGACTAGATAGAGAATAAATTTGGGCTCCCACTTGCTTAATAAAAACTAACTATTACTTAGAATTTTACTATTGACTTAGTCAAAAACTTTGATCAGTCAATTCTAATTTTAAGTAATGAACTTTGAGAATTTCCTTTTATGAAACTTAACTGGATTTGGTCAAATCCTAATTCCAATCTTGGAATCTTTCTAGTTTCATAAATACAGTTATTAACGCTATCTGAGTTAATATTCTAAAATTCTCTATTTAAAACATTTGAATAATAAAACTTGATCAAATTTGATTAGTTAATTCTAAGAATTTCTTTTATAAAACTTAACTGGATTTGGTCAAATCCTAATTCCAGAACTTGGAATCTTTCTAGTTTTATAAATACTGTTATTAACGCTATCTGAGTTAATATCTTAAATTTTGATCATAAAACAATTATTCATAAATGTTTTAATCTCAAAACACATTCCTGTAGAATCTCGTGTGTTTTGATAGTTTTTATACAAATCACTTCAATTTAATAGATTTTATTGAAGTAACTATAACAGGCAATAACTAGGATCATACAAACACTAAGCACAATCAGATATTTTAATGTCAAGACAATAACTTTTGAAAATAAAACCATCGAATTATAAAATATAATTATTCAAACATTGTTTAAAACAAAAATCCCCAAAAACAACTGTTTTAAAATTATAAATTCAAAATGTCTTGACTTAAATCATCTTGTACTTTGATCCTCAGCAACCTCTGGGCATTTCACTTCTGACCTCCTGCAATAATCATTTTGCTCTAGGTATCAGTATACTTGTAAATCAACAAGTAAGAAGTGACAAGTCAAAGCAATCATAAATTTTCTGAGGTTTACATACCTGCTTCATGACGCTTAGGGCAGTTTTGCCTCCAATGACCGATCTCATTGCATATGAAGCAGCGATTCTCGGTCCTAGCTTTGTTTGGCTTAACCTTCTTGCCCTTGCCCTTGCCCTTGCCTTTCTTGGGTGCACTCTGGATGGCCTGGATTGGTCATTTTCCTTTACTGGTGCTAGCTTGCCCATTCTTCTTTTTCACCCATCCGTCTTTTACCATCAAGACATCCTTAGTCTTGTTCTTGTTCCCCATATTCAGTTCAGCTGTCTTTAGCATGGAGTGCAATTCTGCTATTGTTTTCTCCATATTATTCATATTGTAATTGACTACGAAGGGCCTGTAGTCTTCTGACAGTGAATTGAGTATGGTGTCTGTTGCTAGCTGCAACGGAACAGGATGACCAAGCCTCTCCAGATGATCTAAGTGCCGTTTCATTTTCATGACATGGTCACTTACTGATGTCCCTCTTACCATCTTGCACTCATTGAATGCTTTGGTGGCATCGTAGCGTTCTGTACGAGCCTGAGTCTGAAACATGTCCCTCAGCTGGCGGATCATGTCGTAAGCATTTGTATTTATGAGCCCTGCTTGCAGATCTGGGCTCATGGTTACTAGCATCAGACAGGCGACATCAAGGAGATCATCTGAGTGCTTCTTGTGGGCATTTCTGGCAGCAGCCGGAGCGTTTGCCGGAGGTGCCTCCCCAAGTGGCTCTTCAAGCACATACCACTTTCTCTCATGTCTGAGCACAATCATCAGATTGCGCTCCCAGTCGAGAAAGTTAGAGCCGGTCAGCTTATCCTTCTCTAGGATAGAGCGGAGGGAAAGATTGTTAGTGCTGGTAACAGTGCTTGCCATCTATACAAAATAAAACTTTTGGTCTTAGCAACTGTAAATAGACTAATTTCCAATAAAATATCAATAAACCCTTAAATGATCAATTTATTGGACTAGGATCCTTATTTCATACGTCCTGATGTGCGTAATGTTCTTGCTCCACCAGACCCGTATTTATTTCGGTAGGTAAGGACTTTTACCAATCATGTCTAGCTGACATGACTCCTAGATCTCTTCGGGACCATGGCAACTACCTGTGCTTGTTTTAGTCCCTCTAAGTGCTTTTTGGCCCGGTACCACCCGGTGAACATTATAGTACCAAAACAGATCTCACCATTTTGGGGACCTGATCACTATACTCTGGCCGGTACCACCCGGAGATAATTCGCAGAGTTATGTAACCCCTTCAGCTTCAGTTTGAACACAGACGTTGAATGTGTGATCACTTACAACGCCTATGTACTTTACGCCGAAGGTGCCCCTAAATGGGTTGCACTACTGATCTATGATTTTCGGGGTTTTGAAAAACTTTACTTCCAGGATTTTGGAAAAACTGATTGTTATAAAGGCTACTTATGTTTTAAACTAACTGTTTCAAACATACTCGTAATTTTAAAACCAACTGTTCTAAAATTACTTGCTAATTAAAACTAACTGTTTTAACAGCACACCTAGTTGATTAAAACTAACTGTTTTTGTCAACTCTGCCTTTTATATAAAACAATCTTCCATAGGTTTTAAAACAAAAACTATTGTTTTGAAAAGTTTGAAGAAAACTGATTAAAACCTATATACCCTTTTGTGATACTCCCTAGTTTTAAAGTAACAACTCTATTTAAAACTATTAACAAGCAAGATATCACAAATAACCATGCAATTAAACAATAATTAATCACATAGTACCAAATTATAGTTTTTGCCAACGTTTCCTAGGGACCAATAATGACCTATTATACTAAAGGCTTCAAAAAATTGCGCAGCTCTCACTGGCCTCGCCATGTTTTGTTAGTACTCCGGTAAGTTGAGGAATTTTAGCAGCTCCCACTGGCCTCGTCATCCGAAAGAAAGAAGGAAAGAAAAATTCTATCCTAGGGTCATTATTACATAAGGGGTTGTAAATGGCACGCAGGCCTCCCCGTAAATATGTCAAGGGTCTAGGTTGGCAAAACACTATAATAGATATATATATATATGTAAAATCAAACTGAAATCCATATATCGAGCTCAAGCAATTACGTAAATATATATGCAATATAAAAGCAATATTATAATTACGAGAAATAAAACTGGATCCGTTAAAATTATCTTGTTTCAATTATCTCAAAAACTTGGGTTTTATCTGGTTTGTTAAAACAAAAACTGTTTTATAAGTCAAAACCATTATTTTAGACTAAAAATGGTTTTTACTTAAAACTGAGGTTTATAAACAATAAATCCTACTTTACAAAAACTAAAACCATTTTATCTAAAAACAATCCATTTACCCAAAAATTATATCAAACGGGTTTTATTGATCCAATTTTACAATACTGGCCCTTAGTGTTTTAATTAAATAGTAAAAACATAAAATTAGGCCTATTCGAAAAACCGGTGAAAAATTAATTTCTTATCAAACCCGAAAAACAACTCATCTGGTTTGAATAAATTAAACAGAAAAATAATTTTTGGATAAGAAAGCTTAAAACCAAAACGAACCCTTTTGGGCCATAACTTGGTCCAAAGAACTGGGTTTTTGGGCCTGATAAACGAACTTAGGCCCAAACGAAAAATCCTAAATTGATCGAGGTCTCGTTCGCGCCACGAGAACCTTTTGCGTGATTCTCTCGTGTCGCGAGGTTCGTGTTTTGACATACTTCGTCGGTAGCTGCCGAAAGATGTCTCCGATGGATTTTGTTTATAACGTCGGGAACCACCTCGCTGGTGGTGTGGCTGGGTGGTTTCGGAATCGCCGTCACCACCGCCGCCGTGATCGGTCCAAAAACAAAAACACCATCGTCACCACCACCATCACATACGGTGGTGTGGTGGTCGTTTCGGAGAACGTCAGCAGCAGCGGTGCTGCCACCACCACTTCCGTCTCCGGTGGTTGTTAATACAAACGACATTACCGCCACCACTTCGGTGGTATGGCGGCCGATTGGGGTTAACAGCAGCGATGGCGCAAACACCATCACCACCCCCGGCCTATCGGTGGTTCTGATTAACACCACCGCCACCGTCGCCGCTTCCGGCTTCGGTGGCTCGATCGAATACCACCGCCACCACAAACGGTGGTGCGGTGGTTGGTTCTACACCCTCACGTCGCTGCCACCACACGCAACTGGTGGTCTGCCGGAGAAATCACGAAATCGCCGCCGTTCTTCATTACTTGGTGATCGAACAACCATCGCCACCGCCTAGGCTCGGCCTTAGGGCAGCCGGCGGCGACGATCAAGAACACCGCTATCCACCACCGCTAACGCGGTTTCTGGTGGTTGCGGTGTGGCCTCGTTTCCTTTGCGAACATCGATGATCCGGCTTCCGCCACCGTAGACACCACCATCACCACCGTAGACTACCACCAATCTGGTGGTTATCGGTTCGCTAATCTCGAGAGAAAAATCCCCACCACCACGCCAGTGGTAGCAGTTTGTGGTTGTTCGAATGCCGTGGCCACCACCAACCTGGTGGTGCGGCCGTGGTGGTCTTCCGGACAACGGCCGGTGCCGTCACCACCAGCTGTGGTGCGGCCCGGTGCCTCCTCGAGTTGGATTAGGGTTTTTACAACAAAGACAATAACGAAACGAACGATAAAAATCGAATTTTTATATGAATCAGAATTGAATAAAAATCAAATTTTTAAAGAACTTGTTACGCAAGAAACAGATTTTTTAACGGATCACACATAAACTGATATGAACAGATAAAACTAAAACGATTTTTAACAACGGCTCTGATACCACTGTTGGGTTTTTTGTGGGTATCCTCGGATCAAACTGACTCGAGGATTATCTCAGATCTATCGGTCCTCGCTGGTTTGATATATCTCATAGGTTAATCAAACTGATAAAACCTACGCGATCAAAACACGCTGTTTTCGATCTTATTCGTGCGGAAGCAATAAAAGCTAAAAACCCATTAAAGCCTAATGATCTTTAATCGTTTATAGTTCTAAACCTAATAGTTTAGGTTAGATCAATTTACCTGGATTGCTTGAGACTTAGTCCACCGGTGATCGACCAACGAACGTTCTTTTAGTTGAACTTTTATGAAACCCGAACAACCGAAGCTGGAATCCGACTGGGGGGGGTCGGCGCCGATGGAGAGAGAGGGAGAGGGAGGAAACTGAAACTGACTTTCTTAGCTGATTGCTTGAATTTTTCCTTAACCCATAAGCCTTATTTATATGGAGGAAAAATACAGTTTGTATAAGATTCAGTTTCCTTTTATAATTATCTCTAATCCTTTTTCCTTTTAATTAGCTGGAAAAGAATTTGCATACGATAATTATGGTTATATATATTTATCTAATATATATATATATAAAATCTTATTAATTAACTATTATATATTTATTTATCTAATAAATATATAATATCCTAATTAATTAATAACCCTCCAACTTTGGTAATTCTGACTGTAATTACCCAATTGATTTATAATGCACTATTATAAATCCTAACTCTCCATTTCTGGGTTTCATCTAACTTGTTCGACTTATAGGTCCTCACAGGTGTGACCCTCAAGTGTCTTGTAACATTGGATGTGTAATCACTTGGTTTGTCAACTCTGCACATAATTCCTAACATCTTCCTATATAAATCATATATGATTTTGTACATCAAAAAAGTTTTTTTTTTACAAAAAAAAATTAAAAAATAAAAAAATATTAAGACTTGTGGAAGGTGTAAAAAATTCTTAAAATGAACCCCAATGGGACAGCCTACCGGTTAAGGCTTGTGAAAGGTGTAAAAACCAACCTAAGTTCGAATCTGGAGATAAGCAACCAGGGGCCATTGAGTATTAATTCCAGGAAATCATGCTTTAGCTCTCGATAAAATTACTAAAGATGTAGTCTAACAAAGTCTAAATGAACCTTATCTAAAAAAAATTCTTAAAATGATTAAAATAATACCCTTCAGTCCCTTCTCATATCAACCATCTCATAAAATGTAAACCACATAAACTAAATATATAATTTACCCTATCTTTTAAATGATGAAATAATTAGATGACGATAATATAAGTACTCTCCCTTTTTTTCGAGAAAATTATTTATATAACCATTTTAAAAATCTTGATTCACCTCCTAGCCATTCTCCCACACCGTTTTACCATTTAACCCAAACCGTCGCCCCACAAACCATAGCCCCGGGCGACTACCACTTTTCCGGCAAGGCATACAAATCCGTCGCCCCACAATCCGTGGCCCTGGGCGACGGTTTTGTATTTTTTTCCTACCCCTTCTTCCAACCTGATACATGTGAGATATATATATATATATATATATATAAAATAAGATATGCATCAAAAGGTCATCGGAAAGCATGCAGGTTTTAGAAATATATATAGTAAATGCATGAAGGTGTCGCCCACCCAGGGCCATGGTTTTTCATGGGAAAGCATGCAGGTTTTGAACCCGTCGCCCGGGGCCACCGATTGTGGGGCGACGGGTTTGTATGCCTTGCCGGAAAGATGGTTTTTTGGCCGGAAAAGTGGTAGTCGCCCGGGGCTACTATGTGTGGGGCGACGGGTATGGTTATTTTGCAAAACGGAGAGGGAGAATGGTTAGGAGGTGAATCTGTATTTACTCAATGGCTATATAAATAATTTACTCCTTTTTTTCATGTGACAAGACCATCGACCGGAATTTTCACATAAATAATTAACAAGGACCACCTCTCAAAGGCATTCCTCGTCCTCATTTTTAACTTTTATGTTTTGTACTATCATCCCACTTTTCAATTTTTCAACTTTTAGTTAACCCAATCGTATGTTATCTTATAAATAATTTTTGTTTTTCAAACAATTATATCTATAATATTTAAGTTTATAGTCATATATTAAGAGCATCTCCAACAGCATTGCTAAAATAGCAAAATTGGTGTTTTTTTCTTCTAAAATGCTCCAACAGCATTGCTAAATGGATTGCTAAAATAGAAGAAGTTTGAGTTTTCTCCAAATTTAGAGATTTCTCTAAAATCTCTATATGATGAGAGAGAAACTACTTTTTAATCCATCCCACCAATTGTTTTAAAAGTTGGTTAATTTTTTTTTTATTGAAATACTAAATATATTGAATATTTTAATAATATAAATAATGATTGTTTCTCTAAAATAGCAAAGCTATTGGAGATGATAGAAAATGTTTTTAGAGATTTTAACTTGTTTTCTCTATTTTAGAAAAAAGTTTAACAATGCTGTTGGAGATGCTCTAATATCGAACAAAGACTTCTATCTATAAAAAAGAGAAACTATGATTAATAGCATTTGAAGGATAAGTTAAAAGTTTTGTAAGGATTTTTTATAAATATATAAATTAAAAGTTACATCCAACTCAATATATTTTTCCTTTTTTTTGTATTATAGAGATTTTGTCAGAATTATTTTAATAAAATATTTAATGCCTTTAATGTTGTAACAAACTTTTCTTTATGATGACAATTTTTTATTTTCCTTCTCTCTTATTCCTCTTACAAAATAAGTAAGAATATTTAATGTATACTCTAGTGCTTTCAAAATCTATATTTAGAGATTTATTCTCTCTTCTTCAAGTATGGAGATAATTTTTTATTTCTCACTTTTTTCTTCATTTCTAGAGACTTTAATAGAGGAAAACAACGCTTCAAACACTTATAAGTAAATCTATCTAGATCATAGAAAAATAGAAACACCGAAAAACTCAATACAAACCACCCACCTATTAAATCCAACTTGCAAATAACCCAAGTAATATCGCTTGCTAGCCGATTATATGAATACTAGTAGACGCCATAATTAAATGTAGTGTTTCCCAACACATAAAGCTTGATAATTGGTCTTATTTGTCATGATCTTTTTGAAGTTATGAAAACAGATGTCCTTTTTCTATGTTTTTGTTGGATAGATAAAAAAGCTAGAATTTATCATGGTCAGTAATCTTTGGTTACTGATAAACTTCACAACAAATACTTCATGTGGCCTAGCTTCAGGATCCAACTTAGTTATGAGTACAATATATGATTATTTAACTATTTGAAAAATCATGCTTTTTAGGTATATCGTATATGTTCCATATCCTTAGTTGTTTGTAATTTTTGTTAGTACTTTGACTTCTTTCTCATTTTTGAGTACTTCATTTGCAGTCATTGTTGCCTTGACATAAATGCGAAAACAATGATATACCCACAAACGCAACTTGACCCAACTCTTAAGGGTTTAATTGAGTTATACTTTTTAACAACTGTATTCTGTTAAGAAATTTTCAAACCATCCTATAGTGGGTTTTCAAAAATACCATATAATTGGGAAAATTAGTCAAGTCATTCCAAACTAAGTCATTTATTGGCGGTCTAAGGTCCTTTTTTGTGGTCTTATTTGGTCTATGATTTGAGATACCGAATTGTCTTATCAATTTCATTATCCGACATCTTTCATATCTCATCACTTTTCGTTGAACTATGGATGGCAAAGTATGTTTTTATTGAATTACAATTGATAGCAACATATAGTTTTTTTTTTTTTTTTTTTGTTGAGAGCAACCTATGTATGTAGTTCTTTTATGCATATTTTGTTATCATGGGCCTTTCTAATCCTAAAACAATCAAACCAAACCTTTATGTAATAATCTTTCTTGGCCGATGTGGTCGTTCATATCAAACCACACGATTTGAAGTAAACCCCTCTCAACGATCTGGTCTGTGGCTTAGACAGTTAGACTGCATAGACCAAACCATTAACATTCCTATCATGACAATTGTATTGAATTGTTCGAAGATTACAAACGCTTCAATTCAACTCATGTGCACCTTTATTCACAATATACAACCATTATTTGTAGGGGTGACTAGGACCCGCCCACACTGAAAAATCGAAGCTGACCTAATTCGAAATTTTCGTCTGAACCCGAAAACTGAAAACCAGCAATTCAAACTAATCGAAATTGAAGTTAAAAATGTAAAGAGTAAGGATTGGATTGGGTTGTCGTTTTCCACCCATAACCGACTTGAAAACCCGAAAATATAAAAAAACACACATTTTTAATTTTTCTTATTTTTTGAAATTAAAACCTAAAATAAGTTAACCTTAACCTAACCTAAATTTCATATTTCCTAGATATCTCGTCTCTCTCTCGCGTCGACGGTCGACAACGCTCACGACTCACTCACCACTCAACTCACCACCATCGGCAACCACGGACCACAACGAGGCGGCGACTTTCGTCGACCTTCGGGTATCCCAGACACAATTCGACAATTTCGAAATCTGAAGTTCCGGGCCTGAACCGAACATACATCATCACGAACATTTTATGTACTCTATTTACACCACCATGTTAGTTGTGAGTGCCATCATTATTCAAAAATCCCATATCAACGAAAATGAACCATAACATTCTATATTGAATTTCTTTATAAAAAATTAATATCCACAAAACGACGTCGTAAATAGCTTATATTTGAAGATTGTCGGTCTCACTCTCACTCCTACACTATCATCCCCTCGTGATTTGAGCCATCTTAAATTCTCTCTCACTATCTCCCACTCTCTCTCTCTCTACTTTCTCTCTCCACTTTTTCCGATGAAACCCACCACCAAATTCATCGTCCTCCACCCCTCCATCCACAAACACGCCACCGCCGGAACCACCACCGCCGCCGCCGGACCTTCTCCAAACCCTAACCACCGTCTATTCCTCTTCACCATCCTCTCCCTCCTTTCCTTCGCCTTAACCTTCTCCCTCTTCACCACCCTCCCCTACACCCGCACCACCGCCACCTCCGCCGCCGCCGCCGCCTCCGGCGGCGGCGCCAACCCCCTCCCCAAACCCATCTTCGACGCCCTCCTCCACTACGCCGGAACCGCCGCAAACTCGACAAACCCACCTCGGATGTCACCGCCGGAGCTCAACGCCATCGCCGCCGTCCTCCGCCGCTGCTCCGCCCCGTGCAACTTTCTCGTCTTCGGCCTCACCCACGAAACCCTCCTCTGGCACGCGTTAAACATCCACGGCCGGACGATCTTCGTGGACGAGAGCGCGTACTTCGTCTCGAAGCTCGAAGAGAATAACCCAACCATGGAAGCGTACGACGTCCAATTCACCACAAAAGTAAGCGATCTGAACGAACTCATCGAGTATTCGAAATCCGAGGTCCGAAACGAGTGCAGGCCCGTTCAGAACCTTCTTTTCTCCGAATGCAAGCTGGCCGTCAATGACCTCCCGAACCACGTGTACGACGTGGCTTGGGATGTTATTTTGGTGGACGGCCCACGTGGGTATTTTCCGAAGGCCCCCGGGAGGCTGGCCGGAATATTCACCGCCGGCGTGCTGGCACGGAGTAAAAGGGGCGGCGCCGGCGAGACGCACGTGTTTGTTCATGAGTTCGATAGGGAGGTGGAGCGGGTGGGTAGCGATGAGTTTTTATGCGGTGAGAATTTGGTGGAGACGGTGGGGTTATTGGGGCATTTTGTGGTGGGGAAGAGGGTTGATTACGGTGGTGATAATTTTGGGTTCTGTCGGAATCCGCCGTCCACGGCGGCGACGGCGACGGTGAGATTGAGGAAAGGTTGAACAGTTTATTTTAGGCGAATTTGCAAGGGTTTTATGTAAATACAAAAGTATTTTATATTCGATAATTTCTTCTTGGTGCTTTTAATTTCAATTTTGCATATATTATCTTAACAAATCATGTTTAGCTCGGCTGGTATTCTCGAAGACGGTAACATTCTTAGGGGACTGTGGATGGTTTCCAAGTCTATCGGTTCAAATTCAAGGGGGTCAATTAAAGGTATGTGGAGTACCCAGTTCTTGGTCTGATCCGGCTATAGATTTGAGTCGTCCCCCGCCCAGTCAAAGGCTCTGGTTGGACTTTAGGTCCAGCGTAAATTGGATTGGGACAACGGCGTTCCAAAAAAAATTATCTTAAAATTTTATTTTTACGGTAAGTTAACACTCACGTTTTCCGGTATACGGGATCTATTTGAGCACCCTTCTAAGATGTGTCTTTGATTATTTTAAACCTAATTGCAGTTTTTTATCATTTCATCAACACAAAATTCACATTTATAAAAGGAACAGCACACATTTGCTTGTGAATTTGATTTTTGGTTTTATGTGTGAGTGTATTTTTTCATGTGGAAAAGGAAAAGGCCAAGAATTTAGTTTTAATAAATCTCTTGTTTCTTTCTTTTTCACTAAAAAGGAAAATCATATCTTTTAGCGTGTCGAGAAATAAGAATAAAAATGGTTAAATGAAATGAGGATGTGTATTCAAATGATTGGATGGCAAATAAGGACGATATTTTTTTATTTATACAGAGAGAAAAATGGTTAAATAAAATGAATAAGGACAAATTTTTCTTATTTATACAGAGAATAAAAATGGTTAAATAAAATGAGGATGTGTTTTCAAAAAATTCGATGGTAAAAAAAGACGATAAGTTTCTATTTATACAACTTAATGATAAGGAGTAGGTTTAGTGGGTGCATGTTTATGCTACCGTTAAAAAAATGTGATTGAGATGTCCGGAATGAGTGTTTATGAGATATTTGGAATTTAATGAAGTCGTTATCCAATTTGAGTTCTTTTATCGTTTAAAATGATTCGGGTCTATATTTGTTGAAATACTTGGTTTATTAGTTGGTTGTTAATTAAAGCATCTAGGCCATAGTT
Source organism: Centaurea solstitialis (assembly GCA_030169165.1). Lineage (NCBI taxonomy): Eukaryota > Viridiplantae > Streptophyta > Magnoliopsida > Asterales > Asteraceae > Centaurea > Centaurea solstitialis. Next base: position 36,147,635 of record CM058043.1, read on the forward strand.
AACACTTGCATATCTAGTCATCTATTATGCATATGCAGCTAAACAAAGCAATTTAAGAACATTTTCAGTATCACTAAAATCTTCAGTATTTCTGTCTACTTGGGTTCGATTCGGAGGGGGAACAGGAAACGACACCCAATTCATGGGCCGACCTTTGGACCAGGCATGGGCGAGACTATGGTCCGGTAACGATTTACATGGTTGAGAGGATTAGTCGGGTGCCCGAATGGATCCCAGATACCTCTTCGACTTAGATCGGGGCGTGTGTGTATAAAAAAATTGTTTGTTTGCTTTTTATTATTACCAAAAAATGCGTTTCACTAAATTAAATAATGTAGTCACTATCCATATTCAATATATTGTGTTCCTGAAAATATGCTAGATTGATTGATTAAATAGAAAATGAAAAAAAATTCTTTAAAATATTATAAAGATAACTTTTACAATATTTTTCCAAATAACTACTTCATTTTTTACATATTCAATTCACAATATACTTATTAAAAAGTTTCCTTGTTGTTTTCTAAATCTTACAAATTTTACAAAAATAAACCGATCCCATATAAACCCAAATTTTAGCTAGTATAATAATAAAACGGTGGCAATTTGTTAGGGGGTGGTCCCAAGCAGACAACTAAATATAGACACGTTTTATATTTTCTAGCGTAATGATTTATGATGTCAGTTGCTAACAAAAGCATTTTTATAACGATTTAACCAGTGATAACGATATTTGTTCATTAAAATTAATATTCAATATTATATTCGTCGTAGGTCAAGAAAAACGTAGTTTGAAAGTGCTTTAGTTTGGTGCAATTAGCCTTTAATAATATAGCTTTAATAAAGGGTCCGTTTGGTGACAATTTCTGAATTATTTTATTCTTTTAGGGAAACAAATATTTTTAGGTTTGATTCTGTTTGGCTATTATCTATTTTCATAAATGATGATACATAAAATAATTGTTTAGAGGGTTTTATTCAATGCTTATCTGGATAAGTGTTTACGAAATCATATTATTTTATTGGGTAAGTATGACAAGGTTTAAGAATCTTGCCTCATAAGTGATGGCAAATACTCTTACCATGGTAAGTGCTTATTGGAAAAGTTGTCGCATATGATACCTTTTTTGATGAGCTAAAATTTTATCCAATAAATAAGTGATAGTGTTGAAATTTACCGATAAACACTTAACTGAATAAATATTTGGCAAACGACCCCTTTAGGCTTTAATAGGGTCTTTCATTAATAAACATAAAACTATAACAAAACCTTCTTGCATTTTATTTATTTATATCAGAAGACAAAACTCAAAAGTAACATGCTTCATCACCATTTCTCTAATGTGTCATTCCCTCCTTGGTCATTGTTTTGTACAGATTTGATGATTGAATTTCCCAAAGGCTTAGGCTATGTTTGGCAAGCGTAGCTTATAAGCTAGCTGGTAGCTGATAAGCTAGCGGATAGCTGATAAGCTAGCTGTTGATTGATAAGCTTGTAGTAGCTGATAAGCTAGCTGTTAAACAAATTATGTTTGGCAAAAACTAGCTTATGATTATGTAAAATGACCAAAAAGGGTATATTTGAATTTAATAATTAATATTAATAAGGGCATAATTGGAAAAAGCTACAATAAGCTCCTCATAAGCTACTCAAAGTAGCGTTTCAAAAAGCTAGCTTATAAGCTAGCTGATAAGCTAGCTTCCTGGTACATGTTTGGATGCACTAGCTTATGCTTGCCAAACAAAGCCTATAAAAAAACAAAATTGAGTACTTGGACCTTGGTCCTAGATGCTTAAAAATTCATATTTTAATTTGAATAGATCTTTTAATTCTCCTTTTGTACTTGTAGTTGTGTCGGAGAGCTCCAACAAGTAGACGATATAAAGTTGATTTCTTTTATGTTACTTTCTTCCAATTTAACTGGTTAATTGTTTTTAAAGTGGTTGTGATTTTGTAAACACCATTATGCTCAAATTAAGCTTAAATTGTTTAGGTTTAGATAATCATATTGTCAATCGTATAGGTTCAGTTCATTAAATGTTTGGAACCTTAAAGGGTGTTTGGTTCATATCAAGGAATGAGAATGAAAATGAAAATGAAAATGCAGGAGAGTGGGAATAGAATGAGCATTGTATTGATGTTGTTTGGTTAACCCAAAATAATCAATGAAAAACTGCTTTATATTAAAAAAAAAAATTCCAACTTGAAAATACAAAGTATGTGTCATTTAACATTTATAGATGGAACAATCCATGAAAAAAAAAACAAGTAGAAATAAAAATTTCATCCCCTCCAATTTGGTCAAAAATGGAAATTAATGGATATGCAGGAATGATTCCATTATATAATATCAAACCAAACAACAATTTTCATTATCATTACCATTCCTGACCACTCAATACCCCCAACCAAACGCCCCTAATTGTTTAGGTTTAGTCATTGAATGTAGTTAACATATATGTATTTTTTGTTATCTTTTGTTGAAGTGTAATAAAAAGGAGTTTCAGTTGCACCGCTCCAAATAGATTGAAACATCCTTGGCGATATGTACTTGACCATCGATAAAAGATCGAGATCTTCGTAAAAATAAACTTTTACATACTAACATGCCGTTTACCAAAACCTTATTAGGTAAATATATACTTATCAATTAACAAGAGATTCAACATCATTTACCTTACCATGTAATGTCATTTGGCTATGAAAAGTAGATTGTCAGTAAACATTAAAACCTAGTAAACACTTACCGGGTAAAAGTTGTTTTCTACACTTAAGATGTACCCTGACCATGGGTCAGGCTTTCGGGTTGGTCCATGGTCGCCGATGATTAATCGGGTGCCGCCCATGTGAATCCTGAATACCTTGTCGATCTTACATTAAAACGTTTACGTGAGTTATCTGTTGTTAAAAAACCTCCCTAATTTTCAATCACATTTGGATTGAAACAAATAAGTATGACCATACTTAAAAGTGGTTGCTTTCTAAAAAGATTTTCAAAATAGATAATAGAGTTAATTACATTTTTGGTCCCTGTGGTTTGGTGATTTTAACACTTTGGGTCCATTTTGAAAATAATTATGGATTTGGCACCTGTGGTTTACATTTTATAACGCTTTAGGTCCAAGATTTTTAACTCCGTTAAAATTTTCTGTTAAATATGTTATGTACAGGGGTATGTTGGTCTTTTAATAATTTCTTTATTTATTATTAACATTGCTGTTAAATCACAAGGACCAAATATGTAACTTACTCTTGATATATTAATAAAAGTTATAAAAAAATTGAAAAATAACTATCAGCAGCATAAAACCCTAAATCACAAACACCTTCCATGGAGGCTTCATCTTCCACGACCACCTACCGGCCACGTCACCACCACCCTCCTCCACCACCCGCCGCCCATGTCACCGTCGCCCAACTCCACCACCAGTCGTCGACGTCACCATCGTCTTCACCACAACCACCGATCTCTACCAACCATCTTCACCACAACCACCCACTCCACCATCGGCTGCCCAAGTCACTACCGGCCTTCATCGTCGTTTTCACCACCAACAACACACGTCCACCATCGTCTTCACCACCAGAAGAGTTTCAATCTCGGAGACACCATCTTCCAGTTTTTGATTCATCGTTGTTAACCATGGATTGAAGGTGAGGAGCATATTTGGGTTTGGTTTTTTTGCAATTGTTAATATCTTTAAAATCGTTTTTTGATAGATTTATGGTCGGTCTGATAGGGGTTTTTAATTATTTCTTCTTGATCCAAAATTTTGAGTTTGATTTGGGGTTTTTTGATAGATTTATGGTCGGTCTGAGTTCGACTTATGCTTGATTTGGGTTTTTTTTTTGATAGATTTATGGTCTGAGTTCGATTTTTGCTTGATAAAGTTTTTTGAATCTTGATAAACTTCCAAGATGAATCTATGTTCTGAGTTCTTATTTTTTTGAATCCTGATAAAGCTTTTTATTTCTGTTCGATTTCTGAATTCTTACTTTTCCTCTTGACCCTGAGTTTTTTTGAATCCTGATAAACTTCCAAGACGAAAAATTATGATTTTGGCAGCGGTGGCGGTGGTGGTGGTAGTAGTGGTATTGGTTGTTATGTTGATGGTGACGGTGATGCTGGGTTGGTTTGGACGTGTGGTGGTGGTGGTGGAGTGGTGGAGTGGTGGTGTGGTGGTGTGGTGGTGGTGTTTAGTTGAAGAAGATGATATCAAATCAAAAGGAAAAAAATAAAATAAGATAAAAAAATTATTAAAAGGCCAACATACCCCTGTACATAACCTATTTAACAGAAAATTTTAACGGAGCTAGAAATCTTGGACCCAGAGCGTTATAAAATGTAAATCACAGGTGCCAAATCCATAATTATTTTCAAAATGGATCCAGAGTGTTAAAATCACCAAACCACAGGGACCAAAAATGTAATTAACTCTAGATAATATAATCATGAACATGAAAAGAAGAGAGTGATGTAATTTGATTCACATATATCAAAAATGTTATCATATAACTTGAATATAGATCATCAAAATTTGAATTTGAATTCTATTTTACTTTTTGACAAAGAAATTGAATTTGAAAATTTAAAATTCAAGATTTAGAAGTACAAGAGGGAAAAAGGGTAAAAAGGTAAAAATGAGTGCATCACGTGCCTCACGTGACCACAAATGGAGAGAGAGATTTGTATTGTCGGTGGGAATTGGAAGACAAAATGAGGTAAATGGGACCATGGGTGCGCGAGTGGGTTCAATGTGGTTCACACAAAATGGAACCCATTTAGCCATGGGAACAAATGAGTTTGGTCAAGTGTCATTTACAAATATACAATCACACAATTCACACACTCTCTCTAATCTTACTCTATTATTACAAGAAGTATCAAAACAGACAGGGTCATACTACATTGATTTTGTCTTGGAATTCATTGCATCTTCTACTTGTTTTTTCTCCTAATTAATTAATACCCACATTTTATTTTTTCTTTTCTTTTTTAATATTGTTGATTTTTATTTGGGCATAGCAAATACGGTAGTTTTGGGCTTTTTCTATTTACGCATACGCATAAGCACCGTAAAAGACAACTAATAAAAAGTAACGGTGATATAGCATGGATGTGGAAGTTGACCAGGCTTTACCATGGATCAATGGGGGAAAAAACACCCATCTGCCGCCGAATTCCTACAAGAAAGCTGGAAGACATGGGCATAATGAGTTTTATGTTTTGTAAGCTCGTTATCCTTTGAGAATGTGACAGGATCGAATATATCAATATATCAATAACAGAAAACTTAATCAAAGAAGTTTGCGGAATAACACTTTGATTGAATTAAAAACAATGAATTGAAAAATAGCAGAATGTGTATTGAATCACAAGATTGATGATTACAACCAAAGCCCCAATCTGCTTGAACAGGCTCAAACAGACGTGGACAACTTCTCTTATGCAGGGATTCAAGAATGATCTTGAGGCTTCTAATTCTAAACAAAAACTTATGAAACTCGTACTGAACAATGAAAACCTACCAGCTATTTATACAAGTTACAGATTACAATAAGGAAAGTAAATCTATTCTAGATAATCTCCAAAATACTCGTATCTATCCCATATCTTCTCCAACATAATCCTTTCCTTATCTTGATCTTCTCAGCAGTGGCAGAACAGAATCAGTGGTAATCTTCAACAGCAGTGGTAATTCTGTTCTAGCAGTGGTAACTTGTAACAGCAGTGATAACTCTTGTACTGGCAGTGGTAACGAGTTCTTCAGTGTTAACACACATACTAGCAGTGGTATCTTCAGATTAACTTTTCAGCAGTAGTAAATCCAAAGCTAGCAGTGGTAACCTTCCAGCAGTGATAATCAGCAGTGGTAAGCTCAGACTCAACAGAATGTTAGACATTTGTTGATGATAGACTGCGTCAAACGATATAGAAAGAAAATAGCTTTTGGTCGGAATTTCAAGCTAGGACATTGAATATCATTTTTTTATTTTATCTCAATTGATTATGGTTTTTATGAAAACATAAAGCAAGATTATAATTTAGTTGGAACGTTAATAGACGTGTTATGAAAACGTGGATGCACAAAATAATAGCCTTTATAACACTTTTTAGGATATTTTTTTGCAAGAAATATGTTTTCTTTTAACGGAAAACTACATACTAGATTTTTTGTAAAAGTAAGTGATTATTAAGCACGGTCAATAGAGTCGGGCCAAACTTGAAACTCGATTCATAAACTCTTGAGAATTTTTTTTGATGCAAGTTTGAGCTCTTATTAATGGAGATTCAAGAGTTTAAATAATTCAAATTGTCCATATCAATAATAATACAAACTCGATTCTAATAGAATATAAACTATATATGTTCGGAAGCACAAGTTTGATTTGGTTTTGATCCAAAAATAATCATCAAAAGTACATACATAAGGCTCTAAAGTACATATCATCACCGGGTTTGAATCACATGCTACCAAAGCCCTTGTGGTCATGGAAATTTATTAGGTTAAACCTACGATTGTGATGACTTGGGACATTCGTGGTCACCCGGGAATTAATCAGTGCACGTAAGCTTTATGGGTACTTATAGTTACCCAAAAAAAGTACTTGTCCTTTCTTACCGGATAACAGTCGTGTGGCCATGGAGATTAACCTGCGATGGCTCCAAGCAATTTGTAGTCGCCTAGGGGTTTAATCAGTCGTTGCAAGTAGGTCTCACATACCCAAAAAAAATATTTATCTTTTTTTACGGATAATTGTCGGTTCCAATTGAGGTTTGACTTCATCACTGAACACAGTGAAGCATATGAAGATTTATCATGTAAACGGTTCGACATAGTGTTGTGACCATGATTTCATAATGGAAACGAAAACCTCTTATTTCACGAGACAATAATTGATCTAACAATTGTCGTTCTGAACCAACCCAAAGGTTACAAGTGTTCCTAAAGAAATGAATCTTGTACCATGGCTACAAGGAACACAATAATGGTACGTGCATCCATACTTTTGAGTACTAATATAGTACATGGGATGGGATATGCACAAAAAGGACAATGATTTGGTAAGTTTTCAATACAAACATTAATATAAGGAAACTTAAATTGAAACTTGCATCCTTATATTCTAGTGGTAACCGATCGAACATCCTCGTACTGGTTCTAATTAACTAGTCTTTACTGGTCCTTCTTGTTGACTCTTGAGTTCATTTCCAGGCCTCAGTGTTAAACATTTGTATAGTATAGGGACCCCTTTGTAACTTCTTTGTTTATATATTGTATTCAATACACGCAACCCTAATCAAGGGTTTTCCACATATTCTAACATGGTATCGAGCCAAACAAGAAAAACCTAAAAAAAAAAAAAACCCTAATTTTTTTTTCTTTTCTCCTTCCCCTTCCCAGCAGCCGCCGGCCGCTGCCGTTCGCCGCCATCGTCGGTAACTCTCCACCGGCACAAGTCTCCTTCCTGGTTTCCGGTCGCTCACGTATCACTCTTTCTTCCCTGACACCGTTGAGCCCTCTCGTAACCACCACGCCTTGTTCCTGGTAACCGCCGATCGACGTCGCAACCCTAGCGTTGATCACCTGCAAACCGCCGCCGCTCGCTGCCGGTAACTTACCTGCAAACCACCAGCGTCTTCGCCGCTCGCTGCCGCCGTGTAACCCTAGCGTGTTCGCCGACCACTGTGTTCGACGTCCGCCGCCGTACACCGCAAATCCGTCCGTCTAGCGAAGCGTACACCGCAAATCCGCCGGATTCGACGTCCGCCGCCGTACACCGCAAATCCGCCGTACCTGCCAACCGCCGCCGCTCGCAAACCGCTAGCAAACCGTCTAGCAAACCGCAGATCCGTCCGTCTAGCAAACCGCTGCTACTGCTACCGTCGCCGGATTCGCACAGTTGCCGGATTCGTACCGTCGCCGGACCTCGTGTGTGTTTTTTAAGAAACCGCGTTCTGCATCTTAATTTCCAAAGACTTTATTGCAGTTTCCAATTTTACAGATTTGGTCCCTGCACTTTGAAGCTACCATTGGTTTTTGCAATAACTTTGGAATTTTACGCTGCTAGTCCCTGAAGTTTTCGAACTTACTTTCTGACGCCTACCGTCCATCGCTGTTGCTACCGCCTTTTGCGTGTAGGGTTTGTGGTACATTACTATCTCTCTACCCGCGGTTAAGCGTTTTGCTTGTTACTTTCGCACGTTTGTTTATTTATTTTTTGTGTTTTCCATTTATTTACCATGACTACCCCAGCCCCCTCCACCACCATCACTGCCCCCACTGCTAGCCAACTTGTGTTTGCCCTAACCAACGTATACTCTCAGTTCAGTTTTAAACTTTCCACTGATGGATCCAAATACAAGCTTTGGCGTCGTATTTTCTTGGATATGTGTAAGGGTGCAAAAGTCTATGGTCACATCACCGGTAAATCTAAACCTACCGGTGATGATGATGAGGACTGGGAAGCAATAGACTCCCGCATCAAATCCTGGTTCTACTCCACCTGTGATGCAAATTTATTGCAAATAATCTCTAGTGATAGTTGCACTGCTAAAGACCTCTGGGACAAACTAGAAGAATTTTTTCTGAATAATAAAATGTCCCGAATGCTCCAACTTCAAGAGCAATTTCGTAATACCAAAAAAGGTACCCTATCCATCACTGATTTTTGCCATAATCTAAAGAATTTGGCTGACGCCCTCGCTGATTGTGATTCCAAAATAACTGATGTTGAGTTGGTTATGCAAATCCTTCGCCAGTTACCACCTTCCTATCATAGCATAGTCGATGTCATCACCAACACCAAACCTTTCCCTTCCTTCCTTGAAGCCAAAAACATGCTGCTTCTACATGAGTCTCGTGAAGAGTCTGTTGAACCCCACACCGATTCCCCTCTCACATCTTCCGCTGCCTTATACTCCTCTGCCCAATCTGCCTTAATTGGGAAACCGAAAAATAAATTTAACAAGGGTCGAAATAATGGGCGTTCTGCTTCCAAAGGGGGGGGGGGTCATACTAATGTTTCTGCAAGCTCTCACTCTTTTGCAGGTAACCAGGGACACTCTCAGGCGTACTTCGGGAATTCTCCGGGCCATGCTCCGTCTGTTCAGCCGGGCCTCCTTGGCGCACCTCCCGTGCAATCTCTTGGGACAGGCCTTCCCCAACCGTCCCTACGATGCATAGTGCACCTCAGCAGTTCCCAGCTCCTCCATTCACTCAGATACCGGCAAATCCACATCAGTACTACTATGGGCTCCATCAGTCCCCTTCTCCGGTGCCAGTTCCTACTCAGCATGCACAGTCATTCATGCCAGTGCCACCGCCTGCTCAGCCTCCGTTAGGCGGACATCAGCCACCGCAGCCATCTTTTGGAGGACATGCTACCCAGTACAGCCAGCCACAGTACACTGATCTCTCTTCTGTTTTTCAGGCTATGTCTGTTCAGGCACCTCAGGACAACAATTTTTACATGGATACAGGTGCATCCAAGCACATGACTTTCAATCAAGGTACTATGCACTCTCTAACTCCTTGTAACTCTAGTTTCATTCAGGTTGGTAATGGTGCTGTGGTTCCTGCTAGATACGTTGGTCAAGGTAGCTTACCTTTTTCCCAGTGGCCTCTTAAGCTCAAAAATGTCTTAGTGTCTGATGAACTCATCAAAAATCTTGTCTCTGTGAAACGTTTTACCATTGATAATTCTGTATCTGTTGAGTTTGATCCTTTTGGTTTTACTGTGAAGGATCTTAAAACAGGTTCCATTCTTCAGCGCTGCGATAGTGATCATCATGAGCTCTACCCTGTTCTTCCTCCCTCTCCTAGGTCTACAGTTGCTTCGGCCAACGTTGCTGTCTCCTTTGACGTCTGGCATCGTCGTCTTGGTCATCCGGGTGCCGCTGTGTTTCAATTTCTCTTATCTCGCAAGTTTATTGTCTGTTCTAGTCAAAATTCTTCATTATGTCATGCGTGTCAGTTAGGAAAACATTGTCGTTTACCTTTCTCTTTATCTACTACTAAAACCTCTCGTGTGTTTGAACTTATTCATTCTGATTTGTGGACTTCTCCTGTCACTAGTTTGAGTGGTTTTAAATATTATGTACTGTTTTTGGATGATTTCTCTCATTTCTTATGGGTTTTTCCTTTACGTGCTAAATCTGAGGTGTTTTCGGTTTTTCAATCGTTTCGCGCTTATGTACTTAATCAATTTAAAATGGACATTCAACTTTTTCAATGTGATAATGGCCGTGAATTTAACAATCAACCCCTTTTGGATTTTTTTAAAACTCATGGCATCAAAATCCGTTTTTCTTGTCCGTACACTTCCCCACAAAATGGGAAGGCTGAGCGCACCATTCGTACTATCAATAACACCCTTCGCACGTCTCTCATCCAAGCCTCCCTTCCACCCAAATTTTGGGTTGAGGCTCTTCTGTCTTCTGTCCACACCTTCAATCTGCTTCCATCCACAACTATTCAATACAAAACACCCTTTGAGATGTTATTTGGGTTTTCACCCTCCTACTCTCACTTGCGTGTCTTTGGTTGCCTATGCTATCCCAACACCTCTCCCACTTCTCCACATAAGCTTGCTCCTCGCTCTACTGCTTGTGTGTATCTCGGTCCGAGCACTGACCATCGTGGGTACCGCTGTTTAGATCTCATCACCCAAAAGGTCATCATCTCTCGTCATGTTGTCTTCGACGAAAGCCATTTTCCCTACCCTGATTTTCAGCCAAGCCCCTCTGCTGAGGATTATGACTCGTTTGATATTGACGAGTATCCTCCTCCTCTTCCTCCAGTCATTGACTCTGCCTTCCCCCCGCCAGATGTTGTTCCTTCTGCATCCACTTCCTCGTCTCAGTCTCCACCGGCTGAGCCCTCTGCCTCTGCTCCGCCTTCAACTGCTGAGCTCCTTGGCACCTCCTCTATTCCTTCTGCTCCGGCTGCCACTTCCAGTCATCCGATGACTACTCGATCTCGTACAGGCTCCCTCAAGCCTAAGCAGATTTTCAGTCTTTCGGCCACTAGTGACATCTCTCCTATTCCTCGATCTACTGCTCAGGCTATGTGTGACCCTCATTGGCGAGCCGCCATGGATGCTGAAATGGCAGCTCTTCTCTCTAACTACACGTGGGATCTTGTTCCTAAACCCTCTGATGCTAACATAGTTGGCAGTCGTTGGCTATTTCGTCACAAGTTTGACAGCAATGGACGTCTTGAACGTTACAAGGGGCGTCTTGTTGCTCAGGGTTTTTCCCAACAACCCGGACTGGACTTTGATGACACTTTCAGTCCAGTTGTCAAACCTGCCACTATTCGCACGGTTCTTAGCATCTCCATCTCTCGCAACTGGCCCATTCATCAACTTGATGTTAAGAATGCCTTCCTGCATGGTGATCTCACTGAGACTGTTTATATGCGTCAGCCGCCCGGCTACGTTAACAGTGCCTTTCCTGATCACGTTTGTCGCCTACGCAAGGCCCTTTATGGTCTTAAGCAGGCACCTCGTGCGTGGTACCAGCGATTTGCTGTCTACCTCTCCTCTTTAGGCTTCCTTAGCAGTAAGACTGATACCTCTTTATTCACGTATCATCGTGGCTCTGATACTATCTTTCTTCTTCTCTATGTCGATGACATCATTCTTACCGCCTCATCTCCTAATCTCATTTCCATGGTTATCTCTCGCTTATCATCTGAGTTTCCCATGTCTGACTTGGGTCCGTTATCTTTTTTCTTAGGTATTGCCGCGTCTCGCAGCAAGTCCGGACTCTTTCTTTCTCAATCTGCTTTTGCTCAGGAGATTCTAGCACGCGCTGATATGGTCTCGTGCAATCCCTGTAGCACTCCGGCTGACACCAAAACAAAGCTTGCTGTTGATGGTGAGCCTGTTTCTGATCCTACCTTATATCGAAGCCTTGCTGGTGCCCTGCAGTACTTGACTTTTACTCGTCCTGATATTGCCTATGCCGTTCAACAGGTCTGCCTCTTTATGCATGACCCGCGTCTTCCGCATTTTAATGCGCTTAAACGCATCTTACGGTATTTAAAGGGTACTCTCACTCATGGTCTTCATATTAAGGCGTCAGCCGTTGATCGCTTGGTTGCCTATTCGGATGCCGATTGGGCCGGGTGTCCTACTACACGTCGGTCTACTTCAGGGTTTTGTGTCTATTTGGGTGATAATCTCGTCTCCTGGTCCTCCAAACGACAACATGTCGTTTCCCGTTCTAGTGCCGAGGCCGAGTACCGGGGGATAGCTAATGTGGTTGCTGAAACTGCTTGGCTACGAAACCTCCTACTCGAGTTGTATTGTCCCCTTTCTCGTGCCACCGTTGTTTTCTGTGACAATGTCAGTGCCATGTATCTAGCATCTAACCCTGTTCAGCACCAAAGAACCAAGCATGTGGAAATAGACTTACATTTTGTTAGGGAGCGTGTCGCGATTGGTCATGTGCGTGTTTTGCATGTTCCATCCGCTTATCAGTATGCAGATATCTTTACAAAGGGTCTACCCTCTAGTTTGTTTCTTGATTTTAGAGATAGTTTGAACATACGTGTTCCCCCTGATCAAACTACGGGGGTGTGTTAAACATTTGTATAGTATAGGGACCCCTTTGTAACTTCTTTGTTTATATATTGTATTCAATACACGCAACCCTAATCAAGGGTTTTCCACATATTCTAACACTCAGACCTTGGTGTTTATTCCCACATCCGATACCATTAGGGTACGTTTGGTATGCAGACAGGATATAACAAAACAAGACACAACACTTAACTGTCCACCGTTGGATGACAAGACGAGAGAATCTCAAGTCCTCAAATCTCATGTTCTCTCCGTGTCCACCAAGGCACCAATCGTATGAGAGACACATTATCGCTTTGCTGAGAAAAGAAAACAAAAAGATGAATTTAAATAAAAATAATAATGTGTCTTTCACATGATTGGAAGATGACACAAGGTTTTTGTTCTACCATGAGCAACCAAGAAAGACATGTATCAACTTTGAATTCGCAGGTTTTTATTCTATCAGTGGCGTACTGGTTAAGCCGTAGGCAGATGTAGTTGAAAATTACATCGATCACATGTTCAAATCCAAACGTTGTCAAAGCCCTTGTGGCCATGTAGGTTCACCTAAGAGGACTCTAGGTCATTCGTAGTTGCTGAGTATATTAATTGGTGCTCGTAAACTGGTCCAAAAACACACACTCACAAGAAAAGAAAAGCTTTGAATTTAATACAATTGACCTTTCATGCTAAACAATAGAACATGAGCGAACCTATAAGAAGGGCATTTGTGCACCCATTCCTTAGATTTTCGCAAGTAGAATTTTCTTAGTAAGGGGCACACGCTAAATTGTGAAAGGTGCTCCAAGATCTTAGAGAATACAAGGGATGTTAACCAAAAAACCGAAAAGTCTCTTGAAATCAACCAAAAAGCTTGAAAATTTCTTCGAAATCAACAAAATAGCTTGAAAAGTCCTTTAAGATCAACAAAAAACCTAAAAAACGAACTCCCTCAAAATCCATCAAAGAACTAAAAAAAATCCTCAAAACGATGGAATTTGCCACATGGACTCATTCGGCAAAAATCATGTTGTCATAAAAAATTCATTGATATGACAAAAATGATCTTCCACTTGATAAGAAGATTTCCAATGCTGTGGTGGATTGGTTATCGCTCGAGTGGTTCATAGCGTCCTAACCGAGTTCGAGCCTTTCCGTGCGCATGCCTGGAAACATTTAAGTGGGGCCATATTTAACCTCAAAATTGTCGGGGATTAATCGGACTTTGACCCAAACACCCTTCTAAAAAACGGAAAAAAAAAGAGATTGCGTGAATAGAACACAAGTTTGATTAGTTGATAAGCCCTTTTTGGTGATACGTCTAAAAAAATGCCCGCTAGAATTTCCCTCCACCAGATCGCTGCTAATAGTATGTCGTTGCTAATACCCAAAATTGTCGTTGCTATTGATCTTTAAAAAAAAAAAAATGGGTTTTAGACTTTAGTCGATCTGTTTCTCCACTTCTTTCTCAATCTGATGCCCTAAATCGATTTAGCTCATTTGTTCTGCAATCGATCTCGTCTACTACTGTTATCGAGTGGATTTGTGGAAGCATTAATAAGGTATTCAATATTCTATCTTGATTACTGCATATATAGATGATAAAGAAGAAGTGAAATTATTCGTTGATTAATTCTTTCTTTTCTTAGATAGTTAGATACTTAGTTGATGTATATTCGTTATGCGTTTATCTGCATATATAGTTGCAATTTTACTAGCTGAAACTTTAGAACTCGGGCTTTAAACTGGAAGTCCATTAGTAAGTTGCATTATTCAAAGAACTTCCTTTTTTCTAAGTTTTTTTTTAGGTTGGGGGATTTAGATTTAGGCTATGTTTGGCAAACTAGATGATAAGAGCAGCTAATGACTGATAAGGTAGCTGATGAATAAGATGCGTTTGACAAAAACTAGCTTATAAGATAGCTTATGACTCTGTAAAATGACAAAAAAAGACATGTTTAAAAATTAGTAATGTAAAAAGTAAAAGGGTATATTTGGAATACAAAAGTAAAAATTCTCATAATTAATTATAATAAGTCACCAAAATGCTACTCAAAGTAGCTTTTCAAAAAGCTAGTTTATAAGATGACTTATAAGCTAGCTTATGGTTCATCCAAACATGTACATGACTTATAAGGTAGCTTATTTTTACCAAACAATGGCTTAGTTTGGTGAAATTGTAATTGAGAAGTGGTGGACTTGTTACATTTTTTTTATAGAATTTTGGGTATGGAGGTCCTATTATTCTGAGGTTAGGACTGTTGTTGTTACTTTCTCCTATGCTCATTTCAATTTTGTTAATTTCTGGGTGGATACTCAATTTTTTGAATCTTGGATGATGACTTTTAAGGATGAATGGGGAGTTATAAGGATGTGAATTTTGGCTTTCTGCCATTTCACCTGTGTATTTTTCTTCTCTTGATGGCTATACCGGTCATACAATATTTGTTTCTCATCTAATTAGATGGAGGGTTTGTATGTGTTTGCAAGATTTCGTTTAGGCTATTAGTAGCGCAGCGTTCTAAGCCCTCAGCGCCACCATGAACCCCACTATAAGAGCATCTCCAACAACATCCCCAACATGGAGGGAAAAGGGTGAAAATAGAGATTTTGGGTTATTTTGGTGCTCCAATAGCTTTCCCAAACTTATCTCCAAAATGGAGAAAATTTAAGAGAGAAGATCTTTTTCC